>JBAMBO010004219.1:0-188775 GCA_037044535.1 Lordiphosa magnipectinata | reverse complement strand
AATTTAGCATCATGTTTCACATCAAAGCCTCGTGAGTGTTAACAAATCACACACCTTATTTTTATCAAAAAATTTTACTTGAAAATTGAATGAGACTTTTTTTTACCATGCTCTTTGACCGAAATTTCTCGATAACTGTTGACCCGATTTTGATAAAATTTTTTTCGGTGAAAGCTAACACCTAATTGCATCAAATCCATGAAATCTATTAAAAATAATTTGTATTTTATCGAAAACAGTTGTCGAAGCTTTAAACGTGATTTTCTCGAATCCATGTTTTTCAAACATGTTTGCACGATAACTCAAGTTTTTCTAGACCGATTGTGATGTAAAAAGCGCCAAACGATACAGAATTAACAGCGCTATCGTGTGAACCTCGATAATCACCGAAATTTTTTTATAATTTTGTTTTCACATATAAAGTGGAAAATTGATTTTTCATATTTAATTGGCTGCCATTTCTACATATTTTTTTAAATTTTTTTCTGGAGGTTCACACGATGAAGGCAGTCATGCTTACTAATTCCACGTTTTTGTTCCGGATTTCGGATGCAGAATACTTCCGCAATCGTGCGAACATTGGACATTGGAGGCCGATAACTTCTTAACCGCACCATAAATTCACTTTTTTCAAATTTTGTATTTTTCTCAATAAATTGCCCTACCAAATACAAGAAACAGAATTAAAAACAAGACTGCAAACCTCTAAAATTTTGAAGAAAGTTCGGTCCGGGGGTTCGAACCCGCTGTAAAGTCTAAGGGTTGGTTCGCGGACCGGTTCCTGGAACCCCTGAACCCAAGGTTTTGGTTCGAACCTCGGTACTCTTGAACATAAAAGAATACTGTCGATTTACTAATACTTATTTTTTAAAATAATATTCTTTATTTCAATAATGTAACTTTAATTGTCATTTCATTAGCTGACATTTTCAACTTTTGAGAACTGTTAGTTTAAGTTAATAAGCTTTATATCTTCTAGGAACTGTTCAACTATACTATTTTTTTTTTGGTCAGAAGTTAACAAAGTTTTAAATCTCGGGTCTAAGAACACTGCAGCCAATATTGGCACTGAGCTCATAATAGAAGAATATTTATCGAGGCACTTAGATAGTAATAATCAATGTTTTGCTGAAGATTTTAGAACAATTGCTCGTCAAGAAAAGCAAGCGTAGTAAAAATCACACAAAAAGTTTTATATAATGGCTGCAGTAAATTAGATATATTTTGAACTACGTTTCATTCAAATGTTTTTAGGTGAAGCTCTTTTGAATGAATGAAAAAATATTTAAGAGTTGAGTTCTATCGCGTCACACAGTCTAGCACTGGATTTTAATACTCTGTACCAAAGGTACACAGAGTATATTAAGTCTCTCCGTCCTTCCGTCTGTCCGTCCGTATGAACGAAGAGATTTCAGAGATGGTAAGAGATAGAGGTTTGACATGTTTAGGACAAAAACTCATTATACTTGCCACTTCTGCTGCTGGATATGAAGAACAAACCGATTTACCCTTCGCAATTTGTTCTGACCACAGGATTGGTTTCCTACGTCGCGAAGACACGTCGCTTTGTAACGTTGAGAAGCACAACGGACAAAACGTCACAAATAAACGAAAACAACGAATAAAAATTCACCAATAATACATTTTTATAGCCCGACAAAATGCGGGGGCGACATAATGGTCGAGATGGAAGGCACTTATCGATGCAAACGCAGGTTTACCCGATGGCCGTTGCAGTGTTTTGCTACATGCTCGAAATATCGGCATTGAATGCATTCATTATGCCCTTGCAAAGGGTATTATAATTTTGCCCAGAAGTTTGCAACGCATAGAAATATTCATTTCCGACCCCATAAACTATATATATTCTTGATCAGGGCGACGAGCTGAGTCGATTGAGCTTTGTCCGTCCATCCGTCTGTCTGTCTGTTTCTACGCAAACTAGTCTCTCAGTTTTAAAGCTATCGAGCTGAAATTTTGTACAGAGTCTTCTTTTTATTGCACGCTGCTAATATGTCAGAACCGACCGGATCGGATGTCTATATATATTATCGTAGGTTTAATTATAATGATCAGTCTCCAACACAAAACATTTCGCTGTTTGCTTATCTTATCGCAAGAACTTTTTCGCATTCTTTTCCTAGTTGTATTATATGGTTTATCTACACGGGCCAAAAACAGTCCAAATAACTAAATTTAGGTTTTACTTAGCATAATTAACAAATTCTTCTTCTTCTTTATTGGCCCGATGTTGCATCACAACCGCTTGACGGTCTTGGCCTCTGCAATGAATGCCCTCCACTCGCTTCTGCATTGTGCGAGCTGGCACCAGTTGTTCACACCAAGGTTGGAAATGTCTTTCCGCACTTGATCATCCCATCTTAGTGGTGGGCGACCCCTCCTGCCTTGTCCTCCAAAGTCAGCCGCCTTCGCTTTGTACATCTTTTTTACTGGAGCTTCTTCATCCATCCGGATTACATGTCCTAACCAGCGCAGGCGCTGTTGCTTTATGCGCTTGACTAGACTGATGTCCTTATAGAGCTCATACAGTTCGTGATTCATTCGAATGCGGTATCCATCGCCAACTTTTAAAGGTCCATATATCCTCCGAAGGATTTTTCGCTCGAAAACGCCAATCGCCTCCTCATCCGCTGCTGTCATTGTCCATGCTTCTGCGCCGTATTGCAGGACTGGGATGATGAGCGACTTGTATAGCGCAATTTTGGTTCTTCGAGAAAAGGCTCTGCTCTTGAACTCCCTACTGAGCCCGTAGTAGCATCGGTTTCCAAGAGTAATTCTTCTTCGGATCTCCAGGCTGATGTTGTTGTCGCCGGTAATCATCGTCCCGAGGTAGACAAAATCCTCTACAACCTCAAAGTTGTACTCCCCCATAGTAACAAATTGTCCAAGACGCGTAGACTTCTTGTCCGTGGATACTAGGTATTTTGTCTTGTCCTCGTTTACCGCTAAGCCCATCAGTTTAGACTGCTTCTCAATCTCTGAAAACGCCCTGCTTACCGCCCGTTCGTTTTTGCCGATAATGTCAATATCATCGGCGTATGCGAGTAGCATTAGATCTTTATAAAGAAATGAGCCCGATCTGTTGGCATTTGGGCAGTGGCGCAGTATATACTCCATCAGTAGATTAAAGAAGTCACACGATAGGGTGTCACCCTGCCTAAAACCTCTCTTGGTATCAAATGGTTCGGAGAGGTTCTTTCCTATTTTGACGGAGCTTCGAGTGCTTCTCAACGTCATCATGCAAAGTCGAACGTACTTTGCTGGTATACCAAAGGTAGACAGGGCTTCAAAGAACCTTGACCTTATCGGTGTGTCAAAGGCTGATTTATAATCAACAAAAAGATGGTTGGTTTTGATATTTCTCTCATAGGTCTTCTCCAGGGTTTGTCGTAATGTGAATATCTGGTCTGTGGTGGATTTACCAGGTCTGAAGCCACACTGATAAGGTCCGATCAGTGTGCTAATAAGCGGCTTTAGACGTTCACAAATAATACACGACAGAATCTTATATGCGATGGGAAGGAGACTGATCCCGCGGTAGTTGGCGCAAACTGCAGGGTCTCCTTTTTTAAAAAGTGGGCAAATTACACTTAGACTCCAATCTTCAGGCATGCTCTCGTCGGACCATATTCTGCTGATGAGTTGGTGCATGCACCTTACCAACTCCTCGCCTCCAGCCTTAAACAGTTCAGCTGGCAGGTCATCTGCACCTGCTGATTTGTTGTTCTTAAGCCTTTTTATGGCTACGCAGACTTCGTGATGGTCCGGTGGGTCTATCTCTATGTTGTCGATTGGTGGCGTCGCTACTACTCCAGAGGCGGTATTGTGTTCCTTGTCGCCTCCCAGCAGGTTGGCGAAATAGCTTCTCCATTTGTCTAGCGCCACTTGCAGATCTGTGACCAAATTTCCATTTTCGTCCTTGCATTGTGTGACTCCGGGCTTGAAACCTTCGGTAAGTCGTCTAATCTTTCGATAGAATTTTTGAGTCTCACCCATGCCGAATAGCATCTCGACTTCCTCACGCATGCGCCTCTCTCGCTCATTCTTTTTCCTTCTGAAAAGGCGCTTCTCCTCTCTCCTTTTCTTCCGGTATTGCTCTTTAACAGCCCGCGTTGCTCCCGACTGCAGAGTTCTCCTGTAGGCAGCGTCTTTCTCTGCAGTAGCGTCGCGGCACTCCTCATCATACCAAGTCTGCTTTCGAGGGTGCTCGGCGTATCCGAGTATCTCCTTGGCAGCCGTACTCATGGAGTGTGATATATGATTCCACTGTTCGCATACACCAGAAGGGAATGGTGAGTTTTCCCTGAGCAGTTGGGTGAGTTTAGCTGTGTAGGCTTCAGAGGTCCGTTGTGATTGCAGCTTATCGACATTTAGCTTTCGACGTGTACTAGTACGTGAGGCATGTGCCACACTGAGCCGCGTGCGCACTTTGGCTGCAACAAGGTGGTGATCCGAGTCTATGTTGGCACCTCGAATCGCACGCACATCTAGAACACTCGATGAGTGCCTTCCGTCGATCACAACATGATCAATCTGATTTCGCGTTAGTTGATCAGGGGACTTCCAGGTCGCCTTATGGATGTCGCGATGTTTAAACCTGGTACTACTTATGACCATGTTCCTCCCCGCGGCAAAATCTATTAGCCTCTCTCCGTTAGCGGAGGTTGTTTCATGAAGGCTAAATCGGCCGACTGTCGAGCCAGAAACTCCTTCTCTCCCAATTTTAGCGTTAAAGTCGCCAAGCACGATCTTTATGTCGTGATCGGGGCAGCGCTCATATAATTGTTCCAGGCGCTCATAGAATTCGTCTTTTATCGAAGCGTCCTTGTCTTCCGTTGGGGCGTGTGCACAGATAAGACTAATATTAAAATATTTAGCCTTAAGTCTGAGTGCGGCTAGTCGCATGTCCACTGGTGTGAAACTGATGACAGCGCGACGCAGTCTTGCACTGACTGCAAAGCCGCATCCAAACTCATGCTTGGAAGCATGTCCGCTGTAGTAGATCTCCCAGGGTGCATTGGTTGTTGATGTTCTTTTCACCATGCTCCCCTGTCCAATCCATCGCATTTCCTGAAGTGCGGTAACGTCCGATGAATATTTCTCAAGGACATTCACCAACTGGATATCAGCACCTTCTCTGTTGAGGGTGCGAACATTCCAGGTGCATATCCTCAAATCGTGGTCCTTAAAACGTTTGCGTGGGTCGTCGTCAGAGGGGGTCCGTATCCGAGGCATTGTTGTCGCAGTTTTCATTGGTAGAGTTTTTTTGACGGCGGTGGGTACCAAACCCGACGCACCAACCCTATATATTGTACCCTGTAGGGAGGGCTCGCCGCTCACGTTAGCCAGAAGCTTTGCGGATGCAAAGCGTTCTGTTTACAGTGGACACCAACGAGGAGGTGTGAGTCGACTTGAGACGCAGTAAGCCAGGATCGCGCTGGGTTCGCCAAGTTGAACCGATCAGCCGCTTTACCTCACTACATACGCCCCCATTAGGTCCAGAAAAACTATGACTAGAAATTTCTGGATATAGTTATATATATAGTTATATAGTTATATATAAATTAGGATAGAGGAGTGTGTGTGTGTGTGTGTGCTAGTGGCTTTAGTTTAGTTTGGCAGCAGCTCGGCCAATTGGTTTCTCAGACCGGCTGGCAATGAGTCTGGGAATTTGATGTCAAATGCCACTATTAAATCACCCCGTCGCGATGGTTCCTTGGGGAAGGGAAGGCCGCGTCCGCTGATGCGTTTCGTGGTGGTGGGTTTAATTATTTCATTTTGTGTATTGACTGAAATGCGATCACCCTGAAGCGTCGGCACTGTCACAGGAGATCCGCACAAAGCCTGCTTGAGACTGACCTGAGCATTATAGCGCAAATCGCTGCCCTCGCGCTTGAACTGGGTATGCGGCTTGTCGCGAATGATTAAAATAATGTCTGCTGGCACTTTCTGTGGCGCCTGGTCACCCTCTTTGGGGAAAGTGATCTTAGTGCCCGCTTTCCAGCCCGGCTTGACGGTGATGCTCAATACCGTCTCCTCCTTTCGGGCCTGTCCGCTGGCCATGGACATGCGAGATATCTTCATTTTCTTGGTGCACCCTTTGTCCACCTCCTCGAGACTGACATACAGATCATGTTCTATGGGTGGATCCTGTTGTTGTCTCTTCCGGCTAGGAGCTTGGGCGTTGATCGATTGCGAACGAAAAGCACCGGCCATGGGATTGCCGCCAAAACCGCCTCCACCAAACATATCATCTGGTCCCATATTCATGAATATTTGCTCTGTGGGTCCGCCTCCGCCGGTACCGCCCACGCCAAACATATTGTCGCCGCCGCCAAAGAACACGCCAAATGGATCCGCCGAGCCGAAGAATTGGGCAAAAGTGGCCCTCGGATCACGGTGGAACTGATAGCTGTAGCCACCAGGTTGACTGTTGCCATCTGGTCCCGGCATGCCGCCCTTCAGTCCATCCTCTCCATATTGATCAAAAATGTCGCGCTTCTTCTTATCGGAGAGCACCTCATAGGCCTCGGCAATCTCCTTGAAACGCTCCTCGGCCTGTGGACTCTTGTTCTTATCCGGATGGTATTTTAAGGCCAGTTTGCGATAGGCCTTCTTAATCTCATCGTCGGAGGCCTTCTTGTCAATGCCCAGAATTTTGTAGAAGTCTTTGCCCATCTTGTGGTTGTTGTTTTGGTTGTAACCAGAATTCCTTTTTCTCAATTCACCTTCTTTTGTGGTTTTCACGTAGATTTTGTATTTGAAATCTTATTTGATAGTGCTGATTTTGTAAAAGATTGTAATTGTTCTTTGTAATTGAATTTGTGTTTTTTATACTCTGTACCGAAGGTACATAGAGTATATTAAGTTTGTGCAAAAGTATGTAACAGGGAGAAGGAATCGTTTCTGACTCTATAAAGTATATATATTCTTGATCAGCATCAACAGCCGAGTCGATATAGCCACGTCCGTCTGTCCGTCTGTCCGTCCGTCCGTATGAACGAAGAGATCTCAGAGATGGTAAGAGATTGAGGTTTGACATGTATGGGACATATATTTCTTATACTTGCAGGTAGATCAAGTTTATTTTTAATTTTTGCCACGCCCCCTCGCGTCCCCGCAATTTGGAAAAAAAGTCATATCTCCTACAGTTTTGGAGATAGATCGTTCATTCCTTCTAGAGATACCTTGTAAACAAAATTAATTATCGATTTGCTGAAGGAATGATAAAGATCGGATGAACGATACTCAAGTTATGGGCAAAAAACGGCCACTTAACACCACCCACCCCCCCACCAATAACCACAGCAACATACCCTAACCGTTCAACACAGGCAATCTTAGTGCGAGAGAGAAAGAGAGAGAGAGAGAGAAACTTAGAGAGCGCACCGCGTTGTGCGCGGGGTGTTAACTGGCCGTTTGACTCCTGAGCAAATGCGAGTGTAAGGGTACAGAGTATGTTATAGTCGGGCTTGACAGACTTTCTTTCTTGTTTTTCTTTGCTTTTATTTGCAGTGCGAAAAACCCCACCCTTTTTTTTCTCGACTTGTTGTGTTTGATAACCATCGGTCAAAAAATGGGTCTTAGTGAGAAAAATTTTTTTGTTTTCAATGTTAGCGTCCTCAAACTTGACCATAATAATTATTATATGCTTTCAAACTGATTTGCAAATTTTGGTCAAAATCGGATGACTATAACATATAGCGGCCATAGAACCGATCGGTCGGAAAATCGGTTTTAGAGAAAAAAACTTTTTTGTTTTCAAGTAAATCTTTCTTAAAGTCGGTGATTCTTAATATTGAACGCTTTCAAACTAATTTGAAAAAGTTGATCGACATCGGGTGACTATATCTTAGTCTTAGAGTCTTAGTGAGAAACAACTTTTCTGTTTTCAATTTTATCTTTCTTAAGCTCCGCGATTGTTAATTTGACATGCTTTCAAAAAGATTCGCGAAATTTGGTCGAAATCAGATGTTTATCTGTCGGGAAATGGGTTTCAGTTAAAAAATTTTTAGATTTTTATGTAAGCGTTCTTAAACTCTGACATTTCAAAAACAGCATTTGCAAGGGTATAAAAACTTCGGCACAGACGAAGTTAGCTTGGCCTTCTCGTTTTTTACACTCTGCACCAAAGGTACACAGAGTATATTAGTTTGTGCAAAAGTATGTAACGGAGAGAAGGAATCAATTCCGACCATATAAAGTATATATATTCTTGATCAGCATCAACAGCCGAGTCGATATAGCCACGTCTGTCTGTCCGTCTGTATGAACGCACAGATCTCAGAGATGGTAAGAGGTAGATGTTTGACATGTATGGATCATATATTTCTTATACTTGCACGCAGATCAAGTTTATTTTCAATTTCCGTTTCGCCCCCTCCCGCCGCGGCAATTTGGAAAAAACGTGATATCTCCCACAGTTTTGATGATAGATCTTTCTTACCTTCTAAAGGTAGTTAGTAATTTGCCAAAGAAATGTTAAAGATTGGATGAACGATACTCAAGTTATTAGCAAAAAAAAACGGCCAGTGAACACTCCGCACCAGCGGACTGAACTGAATGGCCTATATAAATCAAGGTTTTAAATTATTTTCATTCAACAACTTAATTCTCCAGTTTATTATATGGCAGCTATACGCCAAAATTGTTTTGAAACAGATCATATTCATAGCTGGAAAGTAAAAATACCATTGAAAACCAAAAAGGTATTCTTACTATGAATTTTTTTCAGACTTATTTTTTGTATGACAGCTATATCATAGAGTTGTCAAATTTTCATCAAGCTTGGTGGAATCATAGAAAAGCATAGAAAACTTATAAACACGAGGTCTAGGAACGTTTGCGTTGAAAACAGAAAAGTTTTTCCTACGAAAACTAGTTTTTCGACCGATCGTTTCCATGGCAGCTATATGATATAGTCATCATAAGAACTATCGGTCGAAAAAGTAGTTTCAGCTAGAATAATTTTGTTTGTCTTCAACGCAAACGTGCCCAAACCTCGTATTTATAAGATTTCTATGCTTTTACATAGTTTCACCAAGTTTTATGAAAATCAGCCAACTATATAGTACAGTTGCCATACAAAAGATATGACTGAAAAAAAGTCTTAGTAGGAAAATCTTTTTTGTTTTCAATGCTATCACTCCCAAACTTGTTACTGAACAATGTTATATGCTACCACATACATCTGCCAAGTCCAAATAGGATGACAATAGCATATAGCTGCCATAGGAACTATAGGTCGAAAAAGAAGTTTAAGTAAAACTTTTTTTTTCAATGGTAGCGTCTTTATACCTTCCAGTTGTGAATTTGATTAGTTTCCACACAATTTTGAGGAGTTTGGTGAAAATCGAATGAATATATCGTATAGCTGCCATATGTCAAACTGTCAAGCAAATGTTCAAAGTAGTGGCGCCATCAAGCTGCAAACTTCGGTCGAGCGGAAGTTAGCTTTCCTCTATTTTTATTATCTATAATAAATAAATAAAATATAATAAATCCCTTGGCCCGACTGATTATCAACAGACAGCTCTGGCCGCTTACCCTAGAGATCTAAGATTTTACAAAGACCTTCGTTTAGAAATGTAGGCACGCAGTATGAAAGACTGTTTGGAAAATTTGATTCCAAAGTGGATGAAAAAGCCATGAACATCGGAAAATGAAATCCCAAACGAATTCGAATACTATCCTTACAAACCAAGTTTCAAGACAATCGGATGAAAAATGTTTTTTTTGCATGGAGTTTCCCTGAAATTTGTTCACGCCGGATTTTCAATCATCGGAAAATCTTATAACAAATTATTTCAGATACTATCCTAAACAACCGAGTTTCAAGTTAATCAAATGAAAAATGGATTTTTGCTTGCAAAATTTTCAGGGAATTTTGACACTCTTTGGGCGGATTTTCCAATATCGGAAAGTGAAATCACAAATTATTTCGCATACTATCCTTACCAACAGAGCGAAACTCCAATCGGATGAAAACTAGTTTTTAACATGCAGATTTTTGCCTAGTGGGCTGATTTTCCGAAATCGAGAACCGATCGGTCTCAAATTTTAAGGCAAGCTTATAAAATTTATTGCTTAGAAATTATTCAAAGGTTTTTTCTCACCGATAAATAATTTATTTTTAAAATCATTTTAAGGTAAAAATTTGGATGATAAGTCGATTTTTTTTTAAAAAAATAGAGGAAAGCTAACTTTGGCTCGACCGAAGTTTTTATACCCTTGTAGCTTGTATGATTTATATAAATTAGTAGCCTGATTCCACAGACACAAATATGTACATTCGGCCAAATGTACACATTTTTGACAAGACCTCCTATATACATTTTCTACACCCAATTTCTATGCCAGCTATACCATATAGTTGTCCTATTAAACTTGGTGGAATTATGTGAAAGCATAGAAAACTATAAATACGAAGTTTGGGGACGTTTGCGTTGAAGACAAAAAAGTTTTTATCACTAAAACAACATTTTCGACCGATGGTTCCTATGGCAGCTATATGCTATAGTCATCCGATCTGACCGGTTCCGACAAATGTGCGGCGTATTTGTACCAAAAGACTTCGTGCAAAGGTGGGTTAAGATAGCTTTAAAACTGAGGGAGGAGATACCATAGAAACAGACGGACAGACGGACATGGCTATATTAACTCAGCTCGTCATGCTGATGAAGAATATATAATATATACTTTATGCGTTACAAACATCTCGACAATTTTAATATACCCTCTACAAGGGTAAAAAAAGCTGCCATTTTGTCAAAAAATTGTAAATTTCTTATTCCTTCAATAAATTTTCAGATTTTACAATGCTTTAACGAAATCCGTTGTTTTTTAATTTTAAACTATCAAGTCCAGAGATGTTGTGGTCACCGCAAAACGCCTTTTTGGAGTGGATTACATTAATAAATTTAATGGTCTTCTCAGGAAAACTTTTTGAAAAAGTGACTTTTTGGGCCTCTTTAACTGTATGTATTCCATAAAAGTCCCGGCCTGCGGTTAAAAATAAGCTCTGACCTTTAACCTCCCATTTAAACACAGCCTCGCAGCATAGCTTTGCCATTTATTTGCTCAAAAAAATTACCAGCGGAATTTCATTCAGATCAGATGATTACGTATTTACATAAACAAAAAAATATTGATAACTCCTATAAATTAGGATTTGTTTACCAGATGATTCCTACATTTTGCATCAAATTGTGGTTGACCACCATAAGGTTCGTAGTTAACTTCTACTCGAACTTTTATATTATAGAGCAAATTTTTACATATTAAAATGAACCTGAGAAAAAATCGCATTCAAACCAAATAATATTTTAAATGTTTGGACAATCATTCAAATAATGGTAGGCCAGGTATCCGGGCAATCGTTGCCTCGTTCTATTTGCCACACAGGAGATATACAAAGAGGGAGTGGCAGCCACTTTGCTGCGCGAACGTTTGCGACAAGCCGATCCTTTAGGACGACCGCGATTTTGAGGGCGCACCGCTGGAATTGGCATAGTTATCCTGGGACTACCGCTGCCTGTGGCCTCCTGATCCTCGCTGCGTGCTGACGACATAGTGCGGCCATGCCCTTCCTGCGGGTGTTCAGCACTGGACAACTGATTGGAAGTGCTGGTGCTACAGGGCTTAGTCGAGGTCTCCTCTTGCTTGGCTATCTCCAGTTTGCAAAGCTCGTTGATTTTCTTGCCCTTAGCCAAGGCATTGTTCTTAATGCCGCAGGCGGTGTGGAATCTACGACAGCTGCCCTTGCAGCAGCTAATATTGGCACCGGGCTTATGACAAAAGCAACACATCAACGACCTGAAGCGCACCGACACCGCCATAATGTCTTCGGGTAGGAAATGCAAAATGCCATGATTAACATCTCCGCGTCGCACTAGGTCCGAACTAAGAAACTGGGGAGAATAGCAAGAATTAGGTCTAGACTGGGCTGGGGAATGTGACTGACTTACCAAACAATCATGGTGCACCATCAGTTCGTCCACACGGTAAGTGGGGCCAAACATGATTTCATCCTCCCTGAAGGAGCCACACAGAGCACATTTCAAGTTGCGGGACCGAGACATTTATAAACTTTTTGATTGTACAAATTTTCAATAGCCGCAAAGCTAGAGATGGAACAAGCATACTGAACTTGCAAACTAGCTGTCAAACTAGCCTATCACGTGCGGCAAAATAGCGGCGGTGTGATAGCGTCTAATTGGAACGTTGGAAAATGGAATTTGGGAGCCTTTTTGGTTTTTTTTATTTTTTCCTTAACTATATATATAAAACAAAGTAGTGCGTGCGTGTTACACCGATTTTATCTCTAAAACGGGTGGACGGATTTTTAAGATCTTTGATATGTTGGATTTGTTTACGCCCCGAATTGCAAAATGTAATAATTAGTTTAGATTTTCATCAAATTTTAATAGTTGTCAATTGTCGACGGGTAAATAGGAGGTGTAGGCCAATCGGTCCAAAAATTCGCGAAATTTGCAAACAGACAGACGGCCATGGCTAAATCGACTCGGCTGTTGATGCTTATCAAGAATATATATACTTTATAGGCTTGGACCAAAGATTTATAGATATTATAGATGACGCATTCATTGCTTCGAGGCTTTACACCAGAATCACGCCATTTTCTAGCGAATACTTAAAAAAACCAGTTCTGTTTTCAAATGACTTCATTTGGGGCAAACAATATCCAAGAACACGGATTTAATCCGACATTCAAGACTCAACCTGTTGAAGATGCACATCATAGATTCTTACAAATGTACTTCATGGGCAATGAAGAGGAATAACTTAATCGGCGTCAAGAGATCCACACAGCAATGAAAAGAGTCATTCTTCATGATCTGCAGCAACTACTTCATGAACATCATGTATTAAGAGAATAATTTAAAAAAAAACAAGTAAGAGCGTTGTAGTCGAGTTTCCCGACTACAAAATACCCTGTTCAATTGAGACACACATGCAAACACACTCTCATACACAAGCGCATGCACACATACGAGCGCACACATACACACACAAGCGCGCTCACACGCGCATAAGCTAAATTGTTTAATAACTTTTATGTTTTTGCTCGTATCTTATTTTCCTTTGGAGAGTAGTTAGATATAAGGCCTAGGATGGTATATATTAAGCCACCAGGTTCTTACTTTAAAATTGTGGCTGTGACAGTTTGTGTCTCTATCTCTTATGGTCTCTGAGATCGACGCGTTCATACAGACAGACGGACAGACGGACATGGCTATATCGACTCGGCTGTTGATGCTGATCAAGAATATATATACTTTATAGGGTCGGAGAAGCTTCCTTCTGGCTGTTACATACATTTGCACAACTTCATGATCCCCTTTTCCCATTTTTAATGGGAACAGGGTATAAATAGAGGAAAGCTAACTTCGGCTCGACCGAAGTTTATATACCCTAGCAGCTTGTATAATTTATATAATTTAAGGTTTTGAATGATTTTCGTCGAACATTCTTAGGTGAACTATTTCCCAAACTCAGCAACAGATGGCACCACTACTTTGACCATTTGCTTCTCAGTTTTTTATATGGCAGCTTTACGATATATTCATCCAAAACTGATAATATTCATAAGTAGAAAGTAAAGTACGCTACCATTAAATACAAAAAAGATTTCTCACTAGAACTACTTCTTCAACCGATCGTTTCTATATGCTATAGTCATCCGATCTGGCCGGTTCCGATAATTGTGCAGCGTCTTTGTACCAAAAGACTTCGTACAAAGTTTGTTTAAGATAGCTTTTAAACAAAAACAGACGGACAGACGAATAGACGGACGGACAGATGGACATGGCTATATCAACTCAGCTCGTCATGCTGATCAATAATATAACGGAACCTTCCAGATCGGATGACTACCTTCTTGTAGCTGCCATAGAAACGATCGGTCGAAAAATGGGTTTTTATATTGTTCAATGCTAGCGCACTTAAACTTGGTCGTTATTAGGTAGAAGTTGCGAACCGTTGGAGCTTTTTTAAGTGTATTGAACTGCGGCACAGACGAAGTTAGCTTTGCTTTCTCGTTTAGCATTCAATTGGTCCCAGATTCGGAAATTATCTAAAGATTTTCATCACGAATAACTTATTTTCTTCATTGAAGTGTGACTTTTAAGGTCAAAAAATAATTATATTATTTTTGAATATTTCAATATTTTTTTCTAGGCTTTTGAAAAAGAAATTCTTCCGTTTTCGAGCAAAAATTCAATTTTTTTGAATTTATTTATTTATTAATGTAGAGCTAACAGTATAATATAAAATTATACGCTAGCTTAAAGGTACGAAGCAATGGCGACTAAGGGCTTCAGCCCAAATTTTTTTGAATTATTTTAGCTCGTTGATAGCTAGTTGCAAACCTTCGCTGGCTACCTATACGATTGGTAATGAACCCTTGGAACGAATATCTACAGTCGTTGATCTTGGAGTTCTTTTTGACCCAAAATTGAGTTTTAATCCTCATATGTCCTCTATTGTTAATAGGGCGAAAGGTGTACTTGGATTAATTAAACGTTGGTCGAAGGAATTTAATGATCCATACAACACAAAGCTTCTGTACACTGCTCTAGTCCGTCCTGCTCTCAACAGAACTCTCTCTCTTCTCTCTATAATTATCTGAGGGGAAATCTCTGACCATTCCCAGCTGTGAGTAGGGACATAGCTTGCCGGACTGGCTAAAATATCCTCCCCCACCGGGTCAGAGATTTTCCGGTTATTTAGTTTTAAGCTTTACGTATACACTTTTTATTTTTAAAAATTAAATAAAATTCCCCCACCGTGTCGGAGTCGTTATTTGTTTATATTGTAATTTTATTAGATTTTCTTTGATAGGCTTCCTTAGCTCATAAAATTATTTTTGTGACGTATTTATACTTTTGTTGACAACCTTTGTTTGTCGACTCTAAATAAATAAATAAATAAACTACTCAACCGATTTGAAAACAATCTTCTACGCGACAAAACATCCAATGTGCCCAGAAAATGTAAGGAAAATAAGGTCATACTAATTGATTTCGCGAAATCAGCCTGAAGTGACCGTTTTAGTGTGACCGTTCTCTCAGAAGAAAATTGCGACGCGATCTTTGTGTTTGTTTAAATTTTTGTGATTTAAAAATGAAGAACGTTCCAAGCTATCTCGCATTTTATATATTAGTAGTATTAGTTTGAGACAGCATACGAGCATTTTGAAAAAAAAAATGACCTGCTGCCTAAAGTGGACGGAGTCATAAGTGCTCAAGTTTTTGGAGTTTGTGCTTAACTCTGTCAAAGGTATTCAGGGTTCAGGGCACAGTTCTCCTAGAAAGTTGGAAGTCACAAATTCTTCCACAATTTTATCCTGCCAACTTCTGTAGATCTTCCAAATCGAATAAGCCACTTTCCGTGACCATAAACAAATACATAATTAAATAAATTCACCATATTAAAGTTTGCAACACTTTAAAACTACATATTCAGCCCTAAAGTATTATTAAAGAAGCTTAGAAAGATAGAATTTACAATGTTTTTTGGCTTTTTTTGCTTTCGCGCCTTAATTTAAATCTTGCGCCAATTGTCTATAAGCGAAAGCAAATCAAAATGAAATCAGGGTCGTTTTACCAACTGATTTAGATTTGCTTTCACGAAATCAAAATCAAATCTAAAACGCTTTCAGGAATGCCACTAGCGTCGAATTGGAACGATGGAAATGTAAATGGATCTCTGGAGCAATATTTATATATTGATTTATTCCTTAACTTTTGAACTAATTTGGAGTCCGTAAATGCAATATCGTTAAGAATATCATAAACTATTGATTTATTTAACCTGTGTGGGAATTTATGCATTGCAGGGATTAAATAAATCAAGTTGTAAAATCGACTCCACACATTTTCGTTCATGTCTCCGCTCACAGAGTTGGTCCCAACATGCACGGTCACCTTAAAGGACACATATTCAAGAATGTGTTCTGTAAGGCTGATCAATATTTATCCCTACGTTATCAAGTAATTCGCTTTTTAATTGACACACTTTGGCTTGGACTCAGAACTGATACGGCCGGTGCGCTGGTTCCACCCCGGAACCAGTGAGTGGAACTAACTGCCAAAATGCAGTATGACAATGCAAGCAATCGATGCTATCTTATATAAATTTTTTGCCGGACTTAGCAAGTTGGGCCAGACATGCACTGTAAAGATAAATAATACCCTTGTTCCACTGGCGAACATTCAATCACATTCTCGAAAAGTGGATTTTCCTTGTTCCACTGACGAATGTTGTTCACGGCCACACTAACGTCAACAAAGAACAGCTGATTGAATGGCTATGTCTGCAATTGTTACTCAAAGTTCGCCATCCACATGTCAATCAGCATGCCCTCCACGATAAAGGTAGTTTGCGGGACTCATACATAAGAAATATAAATGCATTTTAGCATTCTAAAACAAAAAATAGAACAATTGCTGCTTGCCTTGGCCATGTACAATTCATGGGCATAGTCGGTTTTCAATAAAGGGGGTCCAGTTCTGCCACTGTGCTAAACTCCCACCCACTGAGCTAAAACCCTCTCCGACCATGGCATCGCCATTGACAGATCGTTAGAAAATCTAGCCTTTTAGCGGAAAATAGCTATATGTCGTGACAGTAGCTAGATCATCCATGACAGTGACATGATCATTCGTCGCGGATGATCTACCGAATGGACATTCATCTCTTATGAGGAAATACATAGAAAGAATGAGGTCATTTAGACCTTCAAGCGGATGACCTCTAGAATGTGCCAGTGGAACAAGGGTATTAGACGATACACCACAATATACAGTGTTAAAGTATAAGTAAAGTAAAGTATAAGTGTTAAATAGTTCAAATCATAGTTAATATGTACCTGTTCGAATGATATACATATTATTAAAAAGTTATTGGAACCTATATTTGTTAATGTTTTTACTTATAAATAATGGTGTCACTTTGAGACAAATCAAAACGCACTGAATTACGTAGCACGTGGTCTAACTTTAAGGGATTTTTTCACAAAGAGCGAGTGGTCACACTGAAAAATATTGTTTATGATATGATCGACTTGCTTCAAAGTGTAAAATTTTGATTTCGGTTTTTTTATTTGTGTCGTATGGCAGCAATCGGATGAAAAATAGTTTTTTTTTTCATACAGAATTTTCACGCCTGGAGGCGGATTTTCTGACATTGAAAAATCACATTTCACACTACTTCGTATTCTATCCTTATAAACCGAGTTTCAAGCCAATCGGATGAAAAATAGTTTTTTGCATACGGAATTTTCCGGACATTTTCCTCATGGTCGGATTTTCTAAAATCTGGAAAACAAGTGTCGAATGATTTCGCGTACTATGCTTACAAACCAAATTTCAAGTCAATCAAATGAAAAAAAAATGTTCCCATACAAACTTTTCTGACGCTTTTCCACCCCTTGCGGGTGGAATTTTCCGAAACTCCGTCTTCGTACTCACTTTCAACACTAATGGAAATTCGTGCCCAAATTTCAGCCTTCTATCTCTTACCGTTTGCGCTCTGCGTTGATTCAATCAGTCAGTCTGAATCAGTGAGTCAGTCAATCTTTTTTATCTATAGAGTAGATCTCTTGGCCCGACTGATTGACTGATTATCAACCCACAAGTCTGGTAGCTGATCCTAGACATTTGACATAGACCTTCGTTTAGTTGTGTAGGCACGCAGTATGAAAGACTATTTGGAAAATTTGATTACAAAGGGTGAAAATGCCAAGAACATTCAGCATCGAAAAATGAAATCCCAAACGAATTCGAATACTATCCTTACAAACCAAGTCAATCGGAAATTTATACACCCTTTGGGCGGATTTTCAAGCCTCGGAAAATCTTATAACAAATTATTTCGCATACTTTCCTTAAGAACCGAGTTTCAAGTTAAGACGGTCTTCTAGTTTAGAAAAAATTTTTTTCGATTTGTTTTGTTGTAACTTGGGCTTAAAAACATCCTGTAAAACTTTCAAGCAGCTCCGACAATATGTTTTACAACAGTAAACAAAATCAATTTTTTTCCCACCCTTGTATTTAAAAAAAATTTTTATCGACCCTCGTATTTTTCAAAATTCCATGTTTATTCATTTTTGATGTGAAACATCTTAATTTCGATACGGAAGATTTAAGTAGGAGTAAAATTTGATTTCAACATGGATGGTTGGTAGAGGGTGGTAAAGAAAACAATGTTGTTAGGACTGGGTGGGGAGTGGATGGGTACAGTGTGGGAAAGTGTGGGACGAGTAGATGTGGGAACAGTATGTTTGGTAAAGAATGTGGGAACAGTATGGTGTTGGGTAGGAAGAGTGTGGGAAAAGTATGGGAAGAATGTGGAAAGAGTGTGAGAACAGTGTGACGGTAACAGTGTAGGAACAGTGTGGGAATGTGGAGTGGATGATGGAGATTATTATTTCTTCCTGTTATTACTTTGCCACTGTAGTTTTCATTTTTCTTTGGAGCAGCACAATAAATAAGAGTTACAGAAAAAAAGAAAGTGGTCGGGCGTGGCGTACCTGTCGTATGTGTGGCGGCTGGTGCGGGAGGTTGTGGGTTCGATCCCGCTCGGACCATCTAATAGAAAAAGTTTTTTCTTTCCTTAGAAAAAAGCTTTTACACACCCGATCACCGTGTGGAACCAGAGCTACGTGGCGAACAGCGTGTGAAAGAATAGATGAAGCAACTATATGGTCGTTCGGCGTAGGAAGCCCTCTGGCGAAAAGTATGGGAAGAAGTGCTGGAAAGTGTGTGAGCAAATTTTACTTACTTTTTACACAGCATTAAGTGATCTTATTGTTGGTGTTTCTACTCCCGGTAAATTTTCTGCATTTGAAAGATTGCCATTTGCTGATTTATATACAATTGAGAGAGCTTGTGATTTTGAAATTAATCCCTTAAATTTAGCATCATGTTTCACATCAAAGCCTCGTGAGTGTTAACAAAACACACACCTTTTTTGTATCAAAAAATTTTACTTAAAATTGAATGAGACTTTTTTTATACATCAAGGGTATTATAATTTTGCCCAGAAGTTTGAACGCATAGAAATATTCCATTTCCGACCCCATAAACTATATATATACAATTGATCGGGGGACGAGCTTGATGATTCATTGAGCTTAAGTCCGTCTATCGCTGTAGGAACTTCGGTCGCATCATGTTTCATAGCAAACTTCTTGAGTTTTAAGCTAAGTGAATTGCACAGACCTTTTTTTTACTCACGATGCAAATTTTGGCACTATCGGATACTATATCTTATAGCTGCCATAGGAACTATCGGTCGAAAAATGGGTTTTAGTGAGAAAAACTTTTTTGTTTCCAATGTTAACGTGAT
The DNA here is from genome assembly GCA_037044535.1 of Lordiphosa magnipectinata. NCBI lineage: Eukaryota > Metazoa > Arthropoda > Insecta > Diptera > Drosophilidae > Lordiphosa > Lordiphosa magnipectinata. Next base: position 169,383 of record JBAMBO010004219.1, on the reverse strand, counting down.
TAAACTCGGTCATTAATAATATTATATACTTTCAAACAGATTTGAAATTTTGGTCAAAATCGGATGACTATATCTTATAGCTGCCATAGGACCATCGGTCGAAAATGGGTCTTAGTGAAAAAACTTTTTTGTTTTTATGTAAACGTTGTTGAAGTCGGTATTAATAAGTATTATATGCTTTCAAACCAGATTTGCAAACATTGTTCGACATCGGATGACTATATCTTATGTTGCCATAGGACCGATTGGTCGAAAATGAGTCTTGGCTAAAAATTTCTTTGATTTTGTTCAGAGCGATCCTTAACAGCTCGCTGATGACTTAGTTGTGATATGCTTCTCGAAATAGATTCGCAAAATTGGGCCGAAATCGGATGACTATATCTTAAAGCTGCCATAGGGCCGATCGGTCGGAAATTGAGTCTTAAGGAGAAAAACTTTTTTCAGACGTTTATCTGTCGGAAAATAGGTTTTAGTTACAAAATTTTTTGATTTTTATGTAAGCGTTCTTAAACTGTGACATTTGCATTTGCAAGGGTATACAAACTTCGGCACAGACGAAGTTAGCTTGGCCTTCTCGTTTTACCATGCTCTTTGACCGAAATTTCTCGATAACTGTTGACCCGATTTTGATAGTTTTTTTTTTCGGTGAAAGCTAACACCTAATTGCATTAAATCCATGAAATCTATAAAAATTATTATTTATCGACATTTAATTACGTATTTTCAACATGTTTTATGTTCGCAATAAAGTTCTACCATATACAAGAAAACGAGAAGTTAACAGAACAAGCTATCGTGTGAACCTCGATCATCACCGAAATTTTTGTATAATTTTTTTTTCACACTTAAAGTGGAAAATCGATTTTGCATATTCAAATGGCCGCCATTTCTACATAATTTTTTAAAAATTTTTTTCTGGAGGTTCACACGATGAAGGCAGTCATGCTTACTAATTCCACGTTTTTGTTCCGGATTTCGGATGCAGAATACTTCCGCAATCGTGCGAACATTGGACATACTTTTTTTTGATAGCATTCTTTGGAGGCCGATAACTTCTTAACCGCACCATAAATTCACTTTTTTCAAATATTGTATTTTTCTCAATAAATTGCCCTACCAAATACAAGAAACAGAATTAAAAACAAGACTGCAAACCTCTAAAATTTTGAAGAAAGTTCGGTCCGGGGGTTCGAACCCGCTGTAAAGTCTAAGGGTTGGTTCGCGGACCGGTTCCTGTAACCCCTGAATTTTTGTTTGGTCAGACGTTAACAAAGTTCGTACTAATACTTATTTTTTAAAATAATATTCTTTATTTCAATAATGTAACTTTAATTGTCATTTCATTAGCTGACGTTTTCAACTTTTGAGAACTGTTAGTTTAAGTTAATAAGCTTTATATCTTCTAGAACTGTTCAACTATACTATTTTTTTTTTGGTCAAAGTTTTAAATCTCGGGTCTAAGAACACTGCAGCCAATATTGGCACTGAGCTCATAATAGAAGAACATTTATCGAGGCACTTAGATAGTAATAACCAATGTTTTGCTGAAGATTTTAGAACAATTGCTCGACATGAAAAGCAAGCGTAGTAAAAATCACACAAAAAGTTTTATATAATGGCTGCAGTAAATTACATATTATATATTTTGAACTACGTATCATTCGAATGTTTTTAGGTGAAGCTCTTTTGAATGAATGAAAAAATATTTAAGAGTGGAGTTCTTTCGCGTCACACAGTCTAGCACTGGATTTTTATACTCTGTACCAAAGGTACACAGAGTATATTAAGTCTCTCCGTCCTTCCGTCTGTCCGTCCGTATGAACGAAGAGATTTCAGAGATGGTAAGAGATAGAGGTTTGACATGTATAGGACAAAAACTCATTATACTTGCCACCTCTGCTGCTGGATATAAAGAACAAACCGATTTACCCTTCGCAATTTGTTCTAACCACAAGATTAGTTTCCTACGTCGCGAAGACACGTCGCTTTGTAACGTTGAGAAGCACAACGGACAAAACGTCACAAATAAACGAAAACAAAAATGAATAAAAATTCACCAATAATACATTTTTATAGCCCGACAAAATGTGGGGGCGACATAATGGTCGAGATGGAAGGCACTTATCGATGCAAACGCAGGTTTACCCGATGGCCGTTGCAGTGTTTTGCTACATGCTCGACATATCGGCATTGAATGCATTCATTTTTTACACTCTGTACCAAAGGTACACAGAGTATATTAAGTTTGTGCAAAAGTATGTAACGGAGAGAAGGAATCAATTCCGACCATATAAAGTATATACAGCATGAGCAGCATCAACAGCCGAGTCGATATACCCATGTCTGTCTGTCCGTCTGTTTGTCCGTCTGTCTGTCTGTCCGTCTGTATGAACGCACAGATCTCAGAGATGGTAAGAGGTAGAGGTTTGACATGTAAGGGTCATATATTTCTTATACTTGCACGCAGATCAAGTTTATTTTCAATTTCCGTTTCGCCCCCTCCCGCCGCGGCAATTTGGAAAAAACGTGATATCTCCCACAGTTTTGATGATAGATCTTTCTTACCTTCTAAAGGTAGTTAGTAATTTGCCAAAGAAATGTTAAAGATTGGATGAACGATACTCAAGTTATGAGCAAAAAAAAACTCCGCACTAGCGGACTGAACTGAAGGGCCTATATAAATGAAGGTTTTAAATGATTTTCATTCAACAATTTAATTCTCCAGTTTATTATATGGCAGCTATACGCTATATTAATCCGATTTGGATCAAACTCGCCAAAATTATTTTGAAACAGATCATATTCATAGCTGGAAAGTAAAAATACCATTGAAAACCAAAAAGGTATTCTTACTAGGAATTTTTTTCAGACTTATCTTTTGTATGACAGCTATATCATAGAGTTGTCAAATTTTCATCAAGCTTGGTGGAATCATAGAAAAGCATAGAAAACTTATAAACACGAGGTCTAGGAACGTTTGCGTTGAAAACAGAAAAGTTTTTCCTACGAAAACTAGTTTTTCGACCGATCGTTCCCATGGCAGCTATATGATATAGTCATCATAAGAACTATCGGTCGAAAAAGTAGTTTCAGCTAGAATAACTTTGTTTGTCTTCAACGCAAACGTGCCCAAACCTCGTATTTCTAAGTTTTCTATGCTTTTACATAGTTCCACCAAGTTTTATGAAAATCAGCCAACTATATAGTATAGCTGCCATACAAAAGATATGACTGAAAAAAGTCTTAGTAGGAAAATCTTTTTTGTTTTCAATGCTATCACTCCCAAACTTGTTACTGAACAATGTTATATGCTACCACATAAATCTGCCAAGTCCAAATCGGATGGCAATAGCATATAGCTGACATAGGAACTATAGGTCGAAAAAGAAGTTTTAGTGAGAACACACAATTTTGAGGAGTTTGGTCAAAATCGAATGAATATATCAAACTGTAAAGCAAATGTTCAAAGTAGTGGCGCCATCAAGCTGCAAACTTCGGTCGAGCGGAAGTTAGCTTTCCTCTATTTTTTTATCTATAATAAATAAATAAAATATAATAAATCTCTTGGCCCGACTGATTATCAACCCACAGCTCTGGCCGCTTACCCTAGAGATCTAAGATTTTACAAAGATCTTCGTTTAGAAATGTAGGCACGCAGTATGAAAGACTGTTTGGAAAATTTGATTCCAAAGTGGATGAAAAAGCCATGAACATTCAACATCGGAAAATGAAATCCCAAACGAATTCGAATACTATCCTTACAAACCAAGTTTCAAGTCAATCGAATATAAAATAGTTTTTTGCATGCAGTTTTCCTGAAATTTGTTCACGCCGGATTTTCAATCATCGGAAAATCTTATAACAAATTATTTCAGATACTATTATTAACAACCGAGTTTCAAGTTAATCAAATGAAAAATGGATTTTTGCTTGCAAAATTTTCAGGGAATTTTGACACCCTTTGGGCGGATTTTCCAACATCGGAAAGTGAAATCACAAATTATTTCGCATACTATCCTTACCAACAGAGCGAAACTCCAATCGGATGAAAACTAGCTTTTAACATGCAGATTTTTGCCTAGTGGGCTGATTTTCCGAAATCGGGAACCGATCGGTCTCAAATTTTAAGACAAGCTTATAAAATTTATTGCTTAGAAATTATTCGAAGGTTTTTTCTCACCGATAAATAATTTATTTTCAAAATCATTTTAAGGTAAAAATTTGGATAAGTCGATTTTTTTTTTAAAAATAGAGGAAAGCTAACTTCGGCTCGACCGAAGTTTTTATACCCTTGTAGCTTGTATGATTTATATAAATTAGTAGCCTGATTCCACAGACACAAATATGTACATTCGGCCAAATGTACACATTTTTGACAAGGCCTCCTATATACATTTTCTACACCCAATTTCTATGCCAGCTATACTATATAGTTGTCCTATTAAACTTGGTGAAATTATGTGAAAGCATAGAAAACTATAAATACGAGGTTTGGGGACGTTTGCGTTGAAGACAAAAAAGTTTTTATCACTAAAACAACATTTTCGACCGATGGTTCCTATGGCAGCTATATGCTATAGTCATCCGATCTGACCGGTTCCGACAAATGTGCGGCGTATTTGTACCAAAAGACTTCGTGCAAAGTTGGGTTAAGATAGCTTTAAAACTGACGGAGGAGACAGCATAGAAACAGACGGACAGACGGACATGGCTATATTAACTCAGCTAGTCATGCTGGTGAAGAATATATATACTTTATGTGGTCGGAGATGCTTCCTTCTATGCGTTACAAACATCTCGACAATTTGAATATACTCTCTACAAGGGTAAAAAAAGCTGCCACTTTGTCAAAAAAATTTTAAATTTCTTATTCCTTCAAAAAATTTCCAGATTTTACAATACTTAAACGAAATCCGTTTAGTTCTTACAGAGTTTAGTACAGAGATATCGTGGTCACCGCAAAACGCCTTTTTGGAGTGGAGCTTGTGGAGATCAGCTGTAGCAGCTTTCAAAATTATAATTTTAAGACATAAAAAATGTTAAAATGCGGTTAAAAGATACCTTAATATGTGTACAAATTCTTACATTAATAAATTTAAAGCTCTTCTCAAGAAAACTTTTTTAAAAAATGTAATTTTTTGGGCCTCTTAACTGTATGTAACCCCTTAAAAGTCCCGGCCTGCAGTTAAAAATAAGCTCTGACCTTTAACCTCCCATTTAAACACAGCCTCGCTGCATAGCTTTGCCATTTATTTGCTCAAAAAAATTACCAGCGGAATTTCATTCAGATCAGATGATTACGTATTTACATAAACAAAAATATATTGGTAACTCCTATAAATTAGGATTTGTTTACCAGATGATTCCTACATTTTGCACCAAATTGTGGTTGACCACCATAAGGTTCGTAGTTAACTTCTACTCGAACTTTTATATTATAGAGAAAATTTTTACATATTAAAATGAACCTGACAAAAAATCGCATTCAAACCAAATAATATTTTAAATGTTTGGACAATCATTCAAATAATGGTAGGCCAGGTATCCGGGCAATCGTTGCCTCGTTCTATTTGCCACACAGGAGATATACAAAGAGGGAGTGGCAGCCACATTGCTGCGCAAACGTTTGCGACAAGCCGATCCTTTAGGACGACCGCGATTTTGAGGGCGCAGCGCTGGAATTGGCATAGTTATCCTGGGACTGCCGCTGCCTGTGGCCTCCTGATCCTCGCTGCGTGCTGACGACATAGTGCGGCCATGCCCTTCCTGCGGGTGTTCAGCACTGGACAACTGATTGGAAGTGCTGGTGCTACGCACTATTGTCTGACGGTTGGGTGTACGCAAGGGCTTAGTCGAGGTCTCCTCTTGCTTGGCTATCTCCAGTTTGCAAAGCTTGTTGATTTTCTTGCCCTTAGCCAAGGCATTGAAGTGATCAGCGCTGGGTTCTGATCCATGTACTGCAATCTTCAAAGAGAAATTCTTGTGAGCCATGGCGCTACGAGAGAGTAAGGCCCGCTGCTTCATTGTCTCGTATAAATTCTCTAAGGGATCCAAATCCGAATCACTCCCCGAACCGGCGTCCAGGGGCACAGGTAAGATCGCACTGCAATCGGCACAACGGCTCCGTACTTGAATATTGCAATAGGAGTTGAAGTAGAGTTTATAATGGGCCTTGTTCTTAATGCCGCAGGCGGTGTGGAATCTATGAAGGCAGCTGCCCTTGCAGCAGCTAATATTGGCACCGGGCTTATGACAAAAGCAACACATCAACGACCTGAAGCGCACCGACACCGCCATAATGTCTTCGGGTAGGAAATGCAAAATGCCATGATTAACATCTCCGCGTCGCACTAGGTCCGAACTAAGAAACTGGGGAGAATAGCAAGAATTAGGTCTGGACTGGACTGGGGAATGTGACTGACATACCAAACAAACATGGTGCACCATCCGTTCGTCCACACGGTAAGTGGGGCCAAACATGATTTCATCCTCCCTGAAGGAGCCACAAAGAGCACATTTGAAGGGCCGAGACATTTATAAACTTTTTGATTGTACAAATTTTCAATAGCCGCAAAGCTAGAGATGGAACAAACATACTGAACTTGCATACTAGCTGTCAAACTAGCCTATCACGTGCGGCAAAATAGCGGCGGTGTGATAGCGTCTAATTGGAACGATGGAAAATGGAATTTGGGAGCCTTTTTTTTTTATTTTATTTTTTCCTTAACTTGTTACGGACTAATATTGTATAAAAAAACCAGAAAGAAAGTCGGTCAAGCCCGACTATAACATACTCTGTACCCTTACACTCGCATTTGCTCAGGAGTCAAACGGCCAGTTAACACCCCGCGCACAACGCGGTGCGCTCTCTAAAATTCTCTTTCTCTCTCTCTTTCTCTCTCGCACTAAGATTGCCTGTGTTTGAACGGTTAGGGTATGTTGCTGTGGTTGTTGGTGGGGGGGTGGGTTGTGTTAACTGGACGTTTTTTGCCCATAACTTGAGTATCGTTCATCCGATCTTTATCATTCCGTCAGCAAATCGATAAATAATTTTGTTTACAAGGTATCTCTAGAAGGTACGAACGATCTATCTCCAAAACTGTAGGTAGATATGATAGTTTATGATAGATATGAAGTTTTTTCCAAATTGCGGGGGCGGGAGGGGGCGTGGCAAAAATTGAAAATAAACTTGATCTGCCTGCAAGTAAAAGAAATATATGTCCCATACATGTCAAACCTCTATCTCTTACCATCTCTGAGATCTCTTCGTTCATACGGACGGACGGACGGACGGACGGACAGACGGACATAGCTATATCGACTCGGCTGTTGATGCTGATCAAGAATATATATACTTTATAGGGTCGGAAACGATTCCTTCTCCCTGTTACATACTTTTGCACAAACTTAATATACTCTATGTACCTTCGGTACAGAGTATAAAAATATATAAACAAAACAAACTCACGAGTCATCACTATTGTTAGAGATGCGCAATGGATGGATTTTGATATATCGGTAGATCGGTGTAGCGATGGCTTGGGGAAGGTCGTGAGTCATGGGGAAATAAGGGGTCTAATAGTTCCTGTGGGGGTAGAAAATTTCCCAACTTTTCAATTAGGCGGTTCACAGGGAGTCCGGAACTGAGGTCGAAATTCTCTATTTTATTTTATATACATAAATATAAAAAGAGAATCAGCAGCGGTGGAAAGGCTGTCGGGTCTTCCGCTATAATATTATACATAGCAGGCTGCAGGAGGATCACTTCAAAGCACAAGGAGATGTAGATTTAGGAGACAAAAATACAAGTCCATTAAAAAAAAGAAGAAACACCTCAAAACCATATATATAAACATATCCATTTAACTTTCAAATTTACCAATTTATTTAATATGCGCAAATCTTTAAATATTCCATAGCTCTAAGTATTTATCAACTATTTATTTATTTATTTATTATTTATGTACTTCTTACCGTGTATACGTCCCTGTGGTACCCTGGTTAGGGAACATAATGAATATGTCTATAGTTGTTAGTGGATCGTTAAGGAATATATGTATTTGAGAGAGAACAAAATATGTTAGTGTAAATTTGTTCTAGGGGGTGAGGTGGCGTCCTAAAGATCAGCGTCTGAAAAGATTAGGGGGTTGTCCGAAGTCTGAGAAGTCAACCTATGACAGGGCGGGTTATGTTCTGGCAAAATAGCCCATCTTTTTTTGCCATGTTTTTTTACCTTTGTTCAATATTTGAGCCGAGACTGGCGATCGTAAATATAAATTTTTTGTTGTTAGCCGACCAGTCCAGCTATCGAGGTCGTACTCATCCCTGAGTCAGCCGTAAGCTTGCCGGCGACCGATAGTGGGACCCGGGAAAGAAGGCCGGATCATAACAAACTATATATTATATATAAAACAAAGTAGTGCGTGCGTGGATTTTTAAGATCTTTGATATGTTGGATTTGTTTACGCCCCGAATTGCAACATGTAATAATTAGTTTTAGATTTTCATCAAAATTTAGTAGTTGGCAATTGTCGACGGGTAAATAGGAAGTGTAGGCCAATCGGTCCAAAAATTCGCGAAATTTGCAAACAGACAGACGGCCATGGCTAAATCGACTCGGCTGTTGATGCTTATCAAGAATATATATACTTTATAGGCTTGGACTAAAGATTTATAGATATTATAGATGACGCATTCATTGCTTCGAGGCTTTACAACAGAATCACGCCATTTTCTACCGAATACTTAAAAAAACCAGGTCTGTTTTCAAATGACTTCATTTGGGGCAAACATTATCCAAGAACACGGATTTAATCCGACATTCAAGACTCAACCTGTTGAAGATGCACATCATAGATTCTTACAAATGTACTTCATGGGCAATGAAGAGGAATAACTTAATCGGCGTCAAGAGATCCATACAGCAATGAAAAGAGTCATTCTTCATGATCTGCAGCAACTACTTCATGAACATCATGCATTGGTCAGCATTGGTAATCGGCGTCAAGAGATCCACACAGCCAATGAAAAGAGTCATTCTTCATGATCTGCAGCAACTACTTCATGAACATCATGCATTGGTCAGACTGTTCAAGACTGCGTTGGAGCACATGCCAAATGATGACTACAAAGTCGTGGTCAGATCGGATAAACGACAAGCTGGAACACACGAACGCAGATTTAATGCTAAAATTTTGCAAATTTCGCAATTTTTTTTTAACATTTGATCTAAACTTCCTACTTATTCATCTTTATACCTGTTCAAAGATATTTTAACAGAGCAATTTGAGCACTACTTGCGTTTGGGACTCAAGTGCAAGGCGTGTAGAAATAGATTAGAAACTAAAAAACCCTTCGAAAAAGGGCCACATCTGTTTTTAATAAGATAGAAATCCAAGCAGCCTACAAATTAGTGGTATGTCATGTGCCCAAGCAAGCAGGTAGGGTAGAACAAAGAATGTATAAAAATGAAAAACCAATGTCTTAATAAACATTTAGCTTCTAGAAACGGAGCTAGTCACTCGCACAATATATGCGTTTTATTCAATACCCGTCTGTTTACACTACTATTTTCAAATTTCGAGATTTTTTGGAACATTTACCCGTCTTCATGACAATCTAAGGAAATGAAGAGAATAATTTTAAAAAAATATAGAGGAAAGCTAACTTCGGCTCGACCGAAGTTTATATACCCTTGCAGCTTGTATAATTTATTTAATTTAAGGTTTTGAATGATTTTCGTCGAACATTCTTAGGTGAACTATTTCCCAAACTCAGCAACAGATGCCACCACTACTTTGACCATTTGCTTGTCAGTTTTTTATATGGCAGCTTTACGATATATTCATCCAAAACTGATAATATTCATAAGTAGAAAGTAAAGTTCGCTACCATTAAATACAAAAAAGATTTCTCACTAGAACTACTTCTTCAACCGATCGTTTCTATATGCTATAGTCATCCGATCTGGCCGGTTCCGATAATTGTGCAGCGTCTTTGTACCAAAAGACTTCGTACAAAGTTTGTTTAAGATAGCTTTTAAACAAAAACAGACGGACAGACGAATAGACGGACGGACAGATGGACATGGCTATATCAACTCAGCTCGTCATGCTGATCAATAATATAACGGAACCTTCCAGATCGGATGACTACTTCTTGTAGCTGCCATAGAAACGATCGGTCGAAAAATGGGTTTTTATATTGTTCAATGCTAGCGCACTTAAACTTGGTCGTTATTAGGTAGAAGTTGCGAACCGTTGGAGCTTTTTTAAGTGTATTGAACTGCGGCACAGACGAAGTTAGCTTTGCTTTCTCGTTTAGCATTCAATTGGTCCCAGATTCGGAAATTATCTAAAGATTTTCATCACGAATAACTTATTTTCTTCATTGAAGTGTGACTTTTAAGGTCAAAAAATAATTATATTATTTTTGAATATTTCAATATTTTTTTCTAGGCTTTTGAAAAAGAAATTCTTCCGTTTTCGAGCAAAAATTCAATTTTTTTGAATTTATTTATTTATTAATGTAGAGCTAACAGTATAATATAAAATTATACGCTAGCTTAAAGGTACGAAGCAATGGCGACTAAGGGCTTCAGCCCAAATTTTTTTGAATTATTTTAGCTCGTTGATAGCTAGTTGCAAACCTTCGCTGGCTACCTATACGATTGGTAATGAACCCTTGGAACGAATATCTACAGTCGTTGATCTTGGAGTTCTTTTTGACCCAAAATTGAGTTTTAATCCTCATATGTCCTCTATTGTTAATAGGGCGAAAGGTGTACTTGGATTAATTAAACGTTGGTCGAAGGAATTTAATGATCCATACAACACAAAGCTTCTGTACACTGCTCTAGTCCGTCCTGCTCTCAACAGAACTCTCTCTCTTCTCTCTATAATTATCTGAGGGGAAATCTCTGACCATTCCCAGCTGTGAGTAGGGACATAGCTTGCCGGACTGGCTAAAATATCCTCCCCCACCGGGTCAGAGATTTTCCGGTTATTTAGTTTTAAGCTTTACGTATACACTTTTTATTTTTAAAAATTAAATAAAATTCCCCCACCGTGTCGGAGTCGTTATTTGTTTATATTGTAATTTTATTAGATTTTCTTTGATAGGCTTCCTTAGCTCATAAAATTATTTTTGTGACGTATTTATACTTTTGTTGACAACCTTTGTTTGTCGACTCTAAATAAATAAATAAATAAACTACTCAACCGATTTGAAAACAATCTTCTACGCGACAAAACATCCAATGTGCCCAGAAAATGTAAGGAAAATAAGGTCATACTAATTGATTTCGCGAAATCAGCCTGAAGTGACCGTTTTAGTGTGACCGTTCTCTCAGAAGAAAATTGCGACGCGATCTTTGTGTTTGTTTAAATTTTTGTGATTTAAAAATGAAGAACGTTCCAAGCTATCTCGCATTTTATATATTAGTAGTATTAGTTTGAGACAGCATACGAGCATTTTGAAAAAAAAAAATGACCTGCTGCCTAAAGTGGACGGAGTCATAAATGCTCAAGTTTTTGGAGTTTGTGCTTAACTCTGTCAAAGGTATTCAGGGTTCAGGGCACAGTTCTCCTAGAAAGTTGGAAGTCACAAATTCTTCCACAATTTTATCCTGCCAACTTCTGTAGATCTTCCAAATCGAATAAGCCACTTTCCGTGACCATAAACAAATACATAATTAATTAAATTCACCATATTAAAGTTTGCAACACTTTAAAACTACATATTCAGCCCTAAAGTATTATTAAAGAAGCTTAGAAAGATAGAATTTACAATGTTTTTTGGCTTTTTTTGCTTTCGCGCCTTAATTTAAATCTTGCGCCAATTGTCTATAAGCGAAAGCAAATCAAAATGAAATCAGGGTCGTTTTACCAACTGATTTAGATTTGCTTTCACGAAATCAAAATCAAATCTAAAACGCTTTCAGGAATGCCACTAGCGTCGAATTGGAACGATGGAAATGTAAATGGATCTCTGGAGCAATATTTATATATTGATTTATTCCTTAACTTTTGAACTAATTTGGAGTCCGTAAATGCAATATTGTTAAAAATATCATAAACTATTGATTTATTTAACCTGTGTGGGAATTTATGCATTGCAGGGATTAAATAAATCAAGTTGTAAAATCGACTCCACACATTTTCGTTCATGTCTCCGCTCACAGAGTTGGTCCCAACATGCACGGTCACCTTAAAGGACACATATTCAAGAATGTGTTCTGTAAGGCTGATCAATATTTATCCCTACGTTATCAAGTAATTCGCTTTTTAATTGACACACTTTGGCTTGGACTCAGAACTGATACGGCCGGTGCGCTGGTTCCACCCCGGAACCAGTGAGTGGAACTAACTGCCAAAATGCAGGATGACAATGCAAGCAATCGATGCTATCTTATATAAATTTTTTGCTGGACTTAGCAAGTTGGGCCAGACATGCACTGTAAAGATAAATAATACCCTTGTTCCACTGGCGAACATTCAATCACATTCTCGAAAAGTGGATTTTCCTTGTTCCACTGACGAATGTTGTTCACGGCCACACTAACGTCAACAAAGAACAGCTGATTGAATGGCTATGTCTGCAATTGTTACTCAAAGTTCGCCATCCACATGTCAATCAGCATGCCCTCCACGATAAAGGTAGTTTGCGGGACTCATACATAAGAAATATAAATGCATTTTAGCATTCTAAAACAAAAAATAGAACAATTGCTGCTTGCCTTGGCCATGTACAATTCATGGGCATAGTCGGTTTTCAATAAAGGGGGTCCAGTTCTGCCACTGTGCTAAACTCCCAACCACTGAGCTAAAACCCTCTCCGACCATGGCATCGCCATTGACAGATCGTTAGAAAATCTAGCCTTTTAGCGGAAAATAGCTATATGTCGTGACAGTAGCTAGATCATCCATGACAGTGACATGATCATTCGTCGCGGATGATTTACCGAATGGACATTCATCTCTTATGAGGAAATACATAGAAAGAATGAGGTCATTTAGACCTTCAAGCGGATGACCTCTAGAATGTGCCAGTGGTTCCACAGTGGTTCCAAGGGTATTAGACGATACACCACAATATACAGTGTTAAAGTATAAGTAAAGTAAAGTATAAGTGTTAAATAGTTCAAATCATAGTTAATATGTACCTGTTCGAATGATATACATATTATTAAAAAGATATTGGAACCTATATTTGTTAATGTTTTTACTTATAAATAATGGTGTCACTTTGAGACAAATCAAAACGCACTGAATTACGTAGCACGTGGTCTAACTTTAAGGGATTTTTTCACAAAGAGCGAGTGGTCACACTGAAAAATATTGTTTATGATATGATCGACTTGCTTCAAAGTGTAAAATTTTTATTTCGGTTTTTTTATTTGTGTCGTATGGCAGCAATCGGATGAAAAATAGTTTTTTTTTTCATACAGAATTTTCACGCCTGGAGGCGGATTTTCTGACATTGAAAAATCACATTTCACACTACTTCGTATTCTATCCTTATAAACCGAGTTTCAAGCCAATCGGATGAAAAATAGTTTTTTGCATACGGAATTTTCCGGACATTTTCCTCATGGTCGGATTTTCTAAAATCTGGAAAACAAGTGTCGAATGATTTCGCGTACTATGCTTACAAACCAAATTTCAAGTCAATCAAATGAAAAAAAAAATGTTCCCATACAAACTTTTCTGACGCTTTTCCACCCCTTGCGGGTGGAATTTTCCGAGACTCCGTCTTCGTACTCACTTTCAACACTAATGGAAATTCGTGCCCAAATTTCATCCTTCTATCTCTTACCGTTTGCGCTCTGCGTTGATTCAAACAGTGAGTCAGTAATCTTTTTTATCTATAGAGTAGATCTCTTGGCCCGACTGATTGACTGATTATCAACCCACAAGTCTGGTAGCTGATCCTAGACATTTGACATAGACCTTCGTTTAGTTGTTTAGGCACGCAGTATGAAAGACTATTTGGAAAATTTGATTACAAAGGGTGAAAATGCCAAGAACATTCAACGGTGGACGGATTTTTAAGATCTTTGATATGTTGGATTTGTTTACGCCCCGAATTGCAAAATGTAATAATTAGTTTAGATTTTCATCAAATTTTAACAGTTGTCAATTGTCGACGGGTAAAAAGGAGGTGTAGGCCAATCGGTCCAAAAATTCGCGAAATTTGCAAACAGACAGACGGCCATGGCTAAATCGACTCGGCTGTTGATGCTTATCAAGAATATATATACTTTATAGGCTTGGACCAAAGATTTATAGATATTATAGATGACGCATTTGAACCAAAATCCGATTGTCCTCCCAAAAAAATGAGATGTAGTGTCTTTGCTCGGAGGCACTTCCTTCTGGCTGTTACATACATTTGCACAAACTTAATATACTCTACTTGCTGGCCCGGCTGAGATATCCAAGAAAGATATCCAAATGCATAGAGCATACTCGAATCGAAGTGTAAACAAAAATATAGCAAACAAATGACATCATCCGTCATATCGATTAGTTTCAATCATTAGTAATTTGTATCATAAAGGTTATAAAAGTTGCGGTCCCTGATCATTACAGTGTATCCGGTCAACCTGTCGATTAGTTTGTTTTGTACGAGTATTATTATTTAAAATGCTGCGACACAGCAGGACTTATCTTTCACAACGAAGTTGTAGTGCTATTAGGCTTCGTAACATTACGAATCAATCCAATGAGAAGGACGAGAAACTGAACGAGAGGAACGCCGCGTGAGTATGGCCCGCATTCGTGTCTCGCAAACATAAGAGCAAAGAGAGGCAGCCCGTGAATCGAATCGGTTGGCAATGAGGAATCGCCAAGCTCATCTCACAGATCAACAACGAAAGAATCTTCGACGCGCAAGAAGATATGCTTGAAGTGTTGATTTGAATAGAGCAGCGTTGCTATATGATTGCATAATGCACTGCAGCTCGCATCTTTTCGGTCACATTGGTCCAATGGACGTTTTTTGTGGGCATTGTGGCGCATTGAAGTTTGCTGGAGAAACGCCTGGACTGTGCTGCATTAATGGCAAAGTGAAATTCTCAGTATTGGCTCTGCCACCTGAGCCATTGCATTCATTGCTTCGAGGCTTTACACCAGAATCACGCCATTTTCTAGCGAATACTTAAAAAAACCAGTTCTGTTTTCAAATGACTTCATTTGGGGCAAACAATATCCAAGAACACGGATTTAATCCGACATTCAAGATTCAACCTGTTGAAGATGCACATCATAGATTCTTACAAACGTACTTCATGGGCAATGAAGAGGAATAACTTAATCGGCGTCAAGAGATCCATACAGCAATGAAAAGAGTCATTCTTCATGATCTGCAGCAACTACTTCATGAACATCATGCATTAGTCAGACTGTTCAAGACTGCGTTGGAGCACATGCCAAATGATGACTACAAAGTCGTGGTCAGATCGGATAAACGACAAGCTGGAACACACGAACGCAGATTTAATGCTAACATTTTGCAAATTTCGCGATTTTTTGTTACCATTTGATCTAAACTTCCTACTTATTCATCTTTATACCTGTTCAAAGATATTTGAACAGAGCAATTTGAGCACTACTTGCGTTTGGGACTCAAGTGCAAGGCGTGTAAAAATAGATTAGAAACTAAAAAACACTTCGAAAAAGGGCCACATCTGTTTTTAATAAGATAGAAATCCAAGCAGCCTACAAATTAGTGGTATGTCATGTGCCCAAGCAAGCAGGTAGGTTAGAACAAAAAATGTATAAAAATGAAAAACCAATGTCTTAATAAACATTTAGCTTCTAGAAACGGAGCTAGTCACTCGCACAATATATGCGTTTTATTCAATACCCGTCTATTTACACTACTATTTTCAAATTTCGAGATTTTTTGGAATATTCACCCGTCTTCATGACAATCTAAGGAAATGAAGAGAATAATTAAAAAAAAAAATAGAGGAAAGCTAACTTCTGCTCGACCGAAGTTTATATACCCTTGCAGCTTGTATAATTTATTTAATTTAAGGTTTTGAATGATTTTCGTCGAACATTCTTAGGTGAACTATTTCCCAAACTCAGCAACAGATGGCACCACTACTTTGACCATTTGCTTATCAGTTTTTTATATGGCAGCTTTACGATATATTCATCCAAAACTGATAATATTCATAAGTAGAAAGTAAAGTACGCTACCATTAAAAACAAAAAAGATTTCTCACTAGAACTACTTCTTCAACCGATCGTTTCTATATGCTATAGTCATCCGATCTGGCCGGTTCCGATAATTGTGCAGCGTCTTTGTACCAAAAGACTTCGTACAAAGTTTGTTTAAGATAGCTTTTAAACAAAAACAGACGGACAGACGAATAGACGGACGGACAGATGGACATGGCTATATCAACTCAGCTCGTCATGCTGATCAATAATATAACGGAACCTTCCAGATCGGATGACTACTTCTTGTAGCTGCCATAGAAACGATCGGTCGAAAAATGGGTTTTTATATTGTTCAATGCTAGCGCACTTAAACTTGGTCGTTATTGGGTAGAAGTTGCGAACCGTTGGAGCTTTTTTAAGTGTATTGAACTGCGGCACAGACGAAGTTAGCTTTGCTTTCTCGTTTAGCATTCAATTGGTCCCAGATTCGGAAATTATCTAAAGATTTTCATCACGAATAACTTATTTTCTTCATTGAAATGTGACTTTTAAGGTCAAAAAATAATTATATTATTTTTGAATATTTCAATATTTTTTTCTAGGCTTTTAAAAAAGAAATTCTTCCGTTTTCGAGCAAAAATTCAATTTTTTTGAATTTATTTATTTATTAATGTAGAGCTAACAGTATAATATACAATTATAGGCTAGCTTAAAGGTACGAAGCAATGGCAACTAAGGGCTTCAGCTCTAATTTTTTTGAATTATTTTAGCTCGTTGATAGCTAGTTGCAAACCTTCGCTGGCTACCTATACGATTGGTAATGAACCCTTGGAACGAATATCTACAGTCGTTGATCTTGGAGTTCTTTTTGACCCAAAATTGGGTTTTAATCCTCATATGTCCTCTTTTGGCAATAGGGCGAAGGGTGTAGTTGGATTAATTAAGCGTTGGTCGAAGGAATTTAATGATCCACACAACACAAAGCTTCTGTACACTGCTCTAGTCCGTCCTGCTCTCAACAGAACTCTCGCTCTTCTCTCTATAATTATCTCCGGGAAAATCTCTGACCATTCCCAGCGGATCAGAGATTTTCCGGTTATTTAGTTTTAAGCCCTACGTAGACATTTTTTATTTTTAAAAATTAAATAAAATTCCCCCACCGTGTCGGAGTCGTTATTTGTTTATATTGTAATTTTATTAGATTTTCTTTGATAGGCTTCCTTAGCTCATAAAATTATTTTTGTGACGTATTTATACTTTTGTTGACAACCTTTGTTTGTCGACTCTAAATAAATAAATAAATAAACTACTCAACCGATTTGAAAACAATCTTCTACGCGACAAAACATCCAATGTGCCCAGAAAATGTAAGGAAAATAAGGTCATACTAATGGATTTCGCGAAATCAGCCTGAAGTGACCGTTTAAGTGTGACCGTTCTCTCAGAAGAAAATTGCGACGCGATCTTTGTGTTTGTTTAAATTTTTGTGATTTAAAAATGAAGAACGTTCCAAGCTATCTCGCATTTTATATATTAGTAGTATTAGTTTGAGACAGCATACGAGCATTTTGAAAAAAAAAAATTACCTGCTGCCTAAAGTGGACGGCGTCATAAATGCTCAAGTTTTTGGAGTTTGTGCTTAACTCTGTCAAAGGTATTCAGGGTTCAGGGCACAGTTCTCCTAGAAAGTTGGAAGTCGCAAATTCTTCCACAATTTTATCCTGCCAACTTCTGTAGATCTCCAAATCGAATAAGCCACTTTCCGTGACCATAAACAAATACATAATGAAATAAATTCACCATGTTAAAGTTTGCAACACTTTAAAACTACATATTCAGCCCTAAAGTATTATTAAAGAAGCTTAGAAAGATAGAATTTACAATGTTTTTTGGCTTGTTTTGCTTTCGCGCCTTAATTTAAATCTTGCGCCAATTGTCTATAAGCGAAAGCAAATCAAAATGAAATCAGGGTCGTTTTACCAACTGATTTAGATTTGCTTTCACATCAAATCAAATATAAAACGCTTTCAGGAATGCCACTAGCGTCGAATTGGAACGATAGAAATGTAAATGGATCTCTGGAGCAATATTTATATATTGATTTATTCCTTAACTTTTGAACTAATTTGGAGTCTGTAAATGCAATATCGTTAAGAATATCATAAGCTATTGATTTATTTAACCTGTGTGGGAGTTTATGCATTGCAGGGATTAAATAAATCAAGTTGTAAAATCGACTCCACACATTTTCGTTCATGTCTCCGCTCACAGAGTTGGTCCCAACATGCACGGTCACCTTAAAGGACACATATTTAAGAATGTGTTCTGTAAGACTGATCAATATTTATCCCTACGTTATCAAGTAATTCGCTTTTTAATTTACACACTTTGACTTGGACCCAGAACTGATACGGCCGGTGCGCTGGTTCCACCCCGGAACCAGTGAGTGGAACTAACTGCCAAAATGCAGTATGACAATGCAAGCAATCGATGCTATCTTATATAAATTTTTTGCCGGACTTAGCAAGTTGGGCCAGACATGCACTGTAAAGATAAATAATACCCTTGTTCCACTGGCGAACATTCAATCACATTCTCGAAAAGTGGATTTTCCTTGTTCCACTGACGAATGTTGTTCACGGCCACACTAACGTCAACAAAGAACAGCTGATTGAATGGCTATGTCTGCAATTGTTACTCAAAGTTCGCCATCCACATGTCAATCAGCATGCCCTCCACGATAAAGGTAGTTTGCGGGACTCATACATAAGAAATATAAATGCATTTTAGCATTCTAAAACAAAAAATAGAACAATTGCTGCTTGCCTTGGCCATGTACAATTCATGGGCATAGTCGGTTTTCAATAAAGGGGGTCCAGTTCTGCCACTGTGCTAAACTCCCACCCACTGAGCTAAAACCCTCTCCGACCATGGCATCGCCATTGACAGATCGTTAGAAAATCTAGCCTTTTAGCGGAAAATAGCTATATGTCGTGACAGTAGCTAGATCATCCATGACAGTGACATGATCATTCGTCGCGGATGATCTACCGAATGGACATTCATCTCTTATGAGGAAATACATAGAAAGAATGAGGTCATTTAGACCTTCAAGCGGATGACCTCTAGAATGTGCCAGTGGAACAAGGGTATTAGACGATACACCACAATATACAGTGTTAAAGTATAAGTAAAGTAAAGTATAAGTGTTAAATAGTTCAAATCATAGTTAATATGTACCTGTTCGAATGATATACATATTATTAAAAAGTTATTGGAACCTATATTTGTTAATGTTTTTACTTATAAATAATGGTGTCACTTTGAGTCAAATCAAAACGCACTGAATTACGTAGCACGTGGTCTAACTTTAAGGGATTTTTTCACAAAGAGCGAGTGGTCACACTGAAAAATATTGTTTATGATATGATCGACTTGCTTCAAAGTGTAAAATTTTGATTTCGGTTTTTTTATTTGTGTCGTATGGCAGCAATCGGATGAAAAATAGTTTTTTTTTTCATACAGAATTTCCACGCCTGGACGCGGATTTTCTGACATTGAAAAATCACATTTCACACTATTTCGTATTCTATCCTTATAAACCGAGTTTCAAGCCAATCGGATGAAAAATAGTTTTTTGCATACGGAATTTTCCGGCCATTTTCCTCGTGGTCGGATTTTCCAAAATCTGGAAAACAAGTGTCGAATGATTTCGCGTACTGTGCTTACAAACCAAATTTCAAGTCAATCAAATGAAAAAAAAAAGCTTCCCATACAAACTTTTCTGACGCTTTTCCACCCCTTGCGGGTGGAATTTTCCGAAACTCCGTCTTCGTACTCACTTTCAACACTAATGGAAATTCGTGCCCAAATTTCAGCCTTCTATCTCTTACCGTTTGCGCTCTGCGTTGATTCAATCAGTCAGTCTGAATTAGTGAGTCAGTCAGGACAAACTTTTTTATCTATAGAGTAGATCTCTTGGCCCGACTGATTGACTGATTATCAACCCACAAGTCTGGTAGCTGATCCTAGACATTTGACATAGACCTTCGTTTAGTTGTGTAGGCACACAGTATGAAAGACTATTTTGAAAATTACAAACTGTGAAAATGACAAGAACATTCAACATCGAAAAATGAAATCCCAAACGAATTCGAATACTATCCTTACAAACCAAGTCAATCGGAAATTTATACACCCTTTGGGCGGATTTTCAAGCCTCGGAAAATCTTATAACAAATTATTTCGCATTCCTTAAGAACCGAGTTTCAAGTTAAGACGGTCTTCTAGTTTAGAAAAAATTTTTTTCGATTTGTTTTGTTGTAACTTTAGGGTCTTAAAAACATCCTGTAAAACTTTCAAGCAGCTCCGACAATATGTTTTACAACAGTAAACAAAATCAATTTCTTTTCCCACCCTTGTATTTAAAAAAAATGTTCATCGACCCTCGTATTTTTCAAAATTCCATGTTTATTCATTTTTCATATGAAACATCTTTAATTTCGATACGGAAGATTTAAGTAGGAGTAAAATTTGATTACAACGTCAGTGACGATAACGTCATTCATATGTTGTTTTGTGGAGTGTCACACACAAACACCCACACATGGATGGTTGGTAGAGGGTGGGCGGTGGATAAAAGGAAGAACGAAGGGTGGTATGTGGGTGAGGACTGGGTGGGGAGTGGGTGGGCACAGTGTGGGTACAGTGTGGGAAGAGTGTGGGAACAGAGTGGAAAGAATGTGGGAACTGTATGGTGTTGGGTAGGAAGAGTGTGGGAAAAGTATGGGAAGAATGTGGAAAGAGTGTGAGAACAGTGTGAGAACGGTGTGGGAACAGTGTAGGAACAGTGTGGGAACAGTGTGGGAGATGGATGATGGAGATTATTATTTCTTCCTGTTATTACTTTGCCACTGTAGTTTTCATTTTTCTTTGGAGCAGCACAATAAATAAGAGTTACAGAAAAAAAGAAAGGACACAGCATTAAGTGATCTTATTGTTGGTGTTTCAACTCCCGGTAAATTTTCTGCATTTGAAAGATTGCCATTGCTGATTTATATACAATTGAGAGAGCTTGTGATTTTGAAATTAATCCCTTAAATTTAGCATCATGTTTCAAAGCCTCGTGAGTGTTAACAAAACACACACCTTTTTTTTATCAACAAATTTTACTTGTAAATTGAATGAGACTGTTTTTTTTACCATGCCCTTTGACCGAAATTTCTCGATAACTGTTGACCCGATTTTGATAATTTTTTTTTCGGTGAAAGCTAACACTTAATTGCATCAAATCCATGAAATCTATAAAAATTATTTTTATTTTATCGAAAACAGTTGTCGAAGCTTTAAACGTGATTTTCTCGAATCCATGTTTTTCAAACATGTTCGCACGATAACTCAAGTTTTTCTAGACCGATTTTGATGAAAAAAGCGCCAAACGATGCAGAATTAACAGCGCTATCGTGTGAACCTCGATCATCACCGAAATTTTTTTATAATTTTGTTTTCACATATAAAGTGGAAAATCGATTTTGCATATTCAAATGGCTGCCATTTCTACATAATTTTTTAAATTTTTTTCTGGAGGTTCACACGATGAAGGCAGTCATGCTTACTAATTCCACGTTTTTGTTCCGGATTTCGGATGCAGAATACTTCCGCAATCGTGCGAACATTGGACATACTTTTTTTTGATAGCCTTCTTTGGAGGCCGATAACTTCTTAACCGCACCATAAATTCACTTTTTTCAAATTTTGTATTTTTCTCAATAAATTGCCCTACCAAATACAAGAAACAGAATTAAAAACAAGACTGCAAACCTCTAAAATTTTGAAGAAAGTTCGGTCCGGGGGTTCGAACCCGCTGTAAAGTCTAAGGGTTGGTTCGCGGACCGGTTCCTGGAACCCCTGAACCCAAGGTTTTGGTTCGAACCTCGGTACTCTTGAACATAAAAGAATACTGTCGATTTACTAATACTTATTTTTTAAAATAATATTCTTTATTTCAATAATGTAACTTTAATTGTCAATTTCATTAGCTAACATTTTCAACTTTTGAGAACTGTTAGTTTAAGTTTATAAGCTTTATATCTTCTAGGAACTGTTCAACTATACTATTTTTTGTTTGGTCAGAAGTTAACAAAGTTTTAAATCTCGGGTCTAAGAACACTGCAGCCAATATTGGCACTGAGCTCATAATAGAAGAACATTTATCGAGGCACTTAGATAGTAATAACCAATGTTTTGCTGAAGATTTTAGAACAATTGCTCGACATGAAAAGCAAGCGTAGTAAAAATCACACAAAAAGTTTTATATAATGGCTGCAGTAAATTACATATTATATATTTTGAACTACGTATCATTCGAATGTTTTTAGGTGAAGCTCTTTTGAATGAATGAAAAAATATTTAAGAGTGGAGTTCTTTCGCGTCACACAGTCTAGCACTGGATTTTTATACTCTGTACCAAAGGTACACAGAGTATAATAAGTCTCTCCGTCCTTCCGTCTGTCCGTCCGTATGAACGAAGAGATTTCAGAGATGGTAAGAGATAGAGGTTTGACATGTATAGGACAAAAACTCATTATACTTGCCACCTCTGCTGCTGGATATAAAGAACAAACCGATTTACCCTTCGCAATTTGTTCTAACCACAAGATTAGTTTCCTACGTCGCGAAGACACGTCGCTTTGTAACGTTGAGAAGCACAACGGACAAAACGTCACAAATAAACGAAAACAAAAATGAATAAAAATTCACCAATAATACATTTTTATAGCCCGACAAAATGTGGGGGCGACATAATGGTCGAGATGGAAGGCACTTATCGATGCAAACGCAGGTTTACCCGATGGCCGTTGCAGTGTTTTGCTACATGCTCGACATATCGGCATTGAATGCATTCATTTTTTACACTCTGTACCAAAGGTACACAGAGTATATTAAGTTTGTGCAAAAGTATGTAACGGAGAGAAGGAATCAATTCCGACCATATAAAGTATATACAGCATGAGCAGCATCAACAGCCGAGTCGATATACCCATGTCTGTCTGTCCGTCTGTTTGTCCGTCTGTCTGTCTGTCCGTCTGTATGAACGCACAGATCTCAGAGATGGTAAGAGGTAGAGGTTTGACATGTAAGGGTCATATATTTCTTATACTTGCACGCAGATCAAGTTTATTTTCAATTTCCGTTTCGCCCCCTCCCGCCGCGGCAATTTGGAAAAAACGTGATATCTCCCACAGTTTTGATGATAGATCTTTCTTACCTTCTAAAGGTAGTTAGTAATTTGCCAAAGAAATGTTAAAGATTGGATGAACGATACTCAAGTTATGAGCAAAAAAAAACGGCCAGTGAACACTCCGCACTAGCGGACTGAACTGAAGGGCCTATATAAATGAAGGTTTTAAATGATTTTCATTCAACAATTTAATTCTCCAGTTTATTATATGGCAGCTATACGCTATATTAATCCGATTTGGATCAAACTCGCCAAAATTATTTTGAAACAGATCATATTCATAGCTGGAAAGTAAAAATACCATTGAAAACCAAAAAGGTATTCTTACTAGGAATTTTTTTCAGACTTATCTTTTGTATGACAGCTATATCATAGAGTTGTCAAATTTTCATCAAGCTTGGTGGAATCATAGAAAAGCATAGAAAACTTATAAACACGAGGTCTAGGAATGTTTGCGTTGAAAACAGAAAAGTTTTTCCTACGAAAACTAGTTTTTCGACCGATCGTTCCCATGGCAGCTATATGATATAGTCATCATAAGAACTATCGGTCGAAAAAGTAGTTTCAGCTAGAAAAACTTTGTTCGTCTTCAACGCAAACGTGCCCAAACCTCGTATTTCTAAGTTTTCTATGCTTTTACATAGTTCCACCAAGTTTTATGAAAATCAGCCAACTATATAGTATAGCTGCCATACAAAAGATATGACTGAAAAAAAGTCTAAGTAGGATCTTTTTTGTTTTCAATGCTATCACTCCCAAACTTGTTACTGAACAATGTTATATGCTACCACATAAATCTGCCAAGTCCAAATCGGATGACAATAGCATATAGCTGACATAGGAACTATAGGTCGAAAAAGAAGTTTTAGTGAAACTTTTTTGTTTTCAATGGTAGCGTCTTTATACCTTCCAGTTGTGAATTTGATCAGTTTCCACACAATTTTGAGGAGTTTGGTCAAAATCGAATGAATATATCGTATAGCTGCCATATATCAAACTGTCAAGCAAATGTTTAAAGTAGTGGCGCCATCAAGCTGCAAACTTCGGTCGGGCGGAAGTTAGCTTTCCTCTATTTTTATTATCTATAATAAATAATAAAATATAATAAATCTCTTGGCCCGTCTGATTATCAACCCACAGCTCTGGCCGCTTACCCTAGAGATCTAAGATTTTACAAAGACCTTCGTTTAGAAATGTAGGCACGCAGTATGAAAGACTGTTTGGAAAATTTGATTCCAAAGTGGGTGAAAAAGCCATGAACATTCAACATCGGAAAATGAAATCCCAAACGAATTCGAATACTATCCTTACAAACCAAGTTTCAAGTCAATCGAATATAAAAAATAGTTTTTTGCATGCAGTTTTCCTGAAATTTGTTCACGCCGGATTTTCAATCATCGGAAAATCTTATAACAAATTATTTCAGATACTATACTACTATACTATTTTGATTGCAAAATGTTCAGGGAATTTTGACACCCTTTGGGCGGATTTTCCAACATCGGAAAGTGAAATCACAAATTATTTCGCATACTATCCTTACCAACAGAGCGAAACTCCAATCTGATGAAAACTAGTTTTTACATGCAGATTTTTGCCTAGTGGGCTGATTTTCCGAAATCGAGAACCGATCGGTCTCAAATTTTAAGACAAGCTTATAAAATTTATTGCTTAGAAATTATTCAAAGGTTTTTTCACACCGATAAATAATTTATTTTTAAAATCATTTTAAGGCAAAATTTGGATGATAAGTCGATTGTTTTTTATTAAAAATAGAGGAGAGCTAGCTTCGGCTCGACCGAAGTTTTTATACCCTTGTAGCTTGTATGATTTATATAAATTAGTAGCCTGATTCCACAGACATAAATATGTACATTCGGCCAAATGTACACATTTTTGACAAGACCTCCTATATACATTTTCTACACCCAATTTCTATGCCAGCTATACTATATAGTTGTCCTATTAAACTTGGTGGAATTATGTGAAAGCATAGAAAACTATAAATACGAAGTTTGGGGACGTTTGCGTTGAAGACAAAAAAGTTTTTATCACTAAAACAACATTTTCGACCGATGGTTCCTATGGCAGCTATATGCTATAGTCATCCGATCTGACCGGTTCCGACAAATGTGCGGCGTATTTGTACCAAAAGACTTCGTGCAAAGTTGGGTAAAGATAGCTTTAAAACTGACGGAGGAGATACCATAGAAACAGACGGACATGGCTATATCAACTCAGCTAGTCATGCTGATGAAGAATATATATACTTTATGTGGTCGGAGATGCTTGCTTCTATGCGTTACAAACATCTCGACAATTTTAATATACCCTCTACAAGGGTAAAAAAAGCTGCCATTTTGTCAAAAAAATTTAAATTTCTTATTCCTTCAATAAATTTCCAGATTTTACAATACTTAAACGAAATCCGTTTGGTGTTTTAATTTTAATTGATCAAGTCCAGAGATATCGTGGTCACCGCAAAACGCCTTTTTGGAGTGGAGCTTCTGGCGAAATAAAAAATGTTAAAATGCGGTTAAAAGATACCTTAATATGTGTACAAATTCTTACATTAATAAATTTAAAGCTCTTCTCAGGAAAACTTTTTGGGCCTCTTAACTGTATGTAAACCCTTAAAAGTCCTGGCCTCCAGTTAAAAATAAGCTCTGACCTTTAACCTCCCATTTGAACAAAGCCTCGCAGCATAGATTTGCCATTTATTTGCTCAAAAATATTACCAGCGGAATTTCATTCAGATCAGATGATTACGTATTTACATAAACAAAAGAATATTGGTAACTCAGATAAATTAGGATTTGTTTACCAGATGATTCCTACATTTTGCTTCAAATTGTGGTTGACCACCATAAGGTTCGTAGTTAACTCCTACTCGAACTTTTATATTAAAGATCAAATTTTTACTTATTAAAATGAACCTGAGAAAAAATCGTATTCAAACCAAATATCTAAAATGTTGAGACCATCGAAAGTCAAATCCGAAAGAATCCATTAGTGGTGATAGGCCAGGTATCCGGGCAAACGTTGACGCGTTCTATTTGCCACACAGGAGATATTCAAAGAGTGAGTGGCAGCCACTTTGCTGCGCGAAAGTTTGCGACAAGCCGATCCTTTAGGACGACCGCGATTTTGAGGGCGCACCGGTGGAATTGGCATAGTTATCCTGGGACTACCGCTGCCTGTGGCCTCCTGATCCTCGCTGCGTGCTGACGACATAGTGCGGCCATGCCCTTCCTGCGGGTGTTCAGCACTGGACAACTGATTGGAAGTGCTGGTGCTACACACGTTTGTCTGACGGTTGGGTGTACGCAAGGGTTTCGTCAATGTTTCCTCTTGCTTGGCTATCTCCAGTTTGCAAAGCTCGTTGATTTTCTTGCCCTTAGCCAAGGCATTGAATACCCAATCATCTTCCTCATCGTCTTCACTCTCCGAGTGATCAGCGCTGGGTACTGAACCATGTACTGCAATCTTCAAAGAGAAATTCTTGTGAGCCATGGCGCTACGAGAGAGTAAGGCCCGCTGCTTCATTGTCTCGTATAAATTCTCTAAGGGATCCAAATCCGAATCACTCCCCGAACCGGCGTCCAGGGGCACAGGTGTGACCGCACTGCAATTGTAGGTGTCCATAGTAGAGCGCGAGCTATCCATGTGCGCCGGTTTTGAACCGCAGGATGGACCATAATACAATTGATTCTCATCGGATTCTCGTCCCAGAGGACGCTGGCATTGGGTGGTAGTGCATAGAACATCACGTTTGGTTTGTTTGCGAAAAGCACCCCGATCCCAGGAAGCATTACTAAACGAGAATGACTGACACTTAGGACAAGGAATCAGCAGACAGTAAGCCACTTACCAGGTCGGCACTGAGATGCCCCAACAGGCCACTCCACGGAAATTT
Source organism: Lordiphosa magnipectinata (assembly GCA_037044535.1). NCBI lineage: Eukaryota > Metazoa > Arthropoda > Insecta > Diptera > Drosophilidae > Lordiphosa > Lordiphosa magnipectinata. The sequence continues at coordinate 142,055 of JBAMBO010004219.1, read as the reverse complement.
GTGGTCTTGCTGCACAGCGGACACTTGAAGAAGAAATCCTCCGTGTTAACATAACACTGCAGACAGTCCCGATGATACCAGCCATTGTGGCAACAGGGCAAATGCAACATGCTGACAAAATTGAACTTCTCCCCGTTTTTGGACAGACGCTCGAAACAGATCACGCAATCCTCCTCAGCCGCCGGCTGACACTTGTCGCTCCGCACATGAATAGGAGTTGGAGTAGCGTTGATATTGGGCCTTGTTCTTAATGCCGCAGCCGGTGTGGAATCTACGACGGCAGCTGCCCTTGCAGCAGCTAATATTGGCACCGGGCTTATGACAAAAGCAACACATCAACGACCTGAAGCGCACCGACACCGCCATAATGTCTTCGAGCAGGAAATGCAAAATGCCATGATTATCATCTCCGCGTCGCACTAGGTCTGAACTAAGAAACTGGGGAGAATAGCAAGAATTAGGTCTAGACTGGACCGGGGAATGTGACTGACTTACCAAACAATCATGGTGCACCATCAGTTCGTCCACACGGTAAGTGGGGCCAAACATGATTTCATCCTCCCTGAAGGAGCCACAAAGAGCACATTTGAAGTTGCGGGACCGAGACATTTATAAACTTTTTAATTAATACAAATACAAACAACATGCATACATGCAAACAAAAAGAGCGGGAACAGCCGCAAAGCTAGAGATGGAACAAACATACTGAAATTGCAAACTAGCTGTATCTATCACGTACGTGAATATAGCGGCGGTGAGATAGTGTATAATTGGAACGATGGAAAATGGAATTCGGGAGCCTTTTTCGTTTGCAAAATTATTAAAAAATTCATAATCTATTGTTTTATTTCACTTATCGGCGGATTCATGCATTGCAGGTGTAAGAAACGTTATGTTAACCAACCTCATTCGCACATTTTGGTGGAGATCTCCCCTCACAGAGTTTGCCCCAACATGCACGCTATATCACCTTAGCGCTTGGATGTTTGAAAGTGGTAGGAAAATGTGACTTTTATACGTACAATTCCTTTACAAGTAATTATTTTATATTGCACAAGCGACTTGACATGTTTTGGGAGAAGGAGGTTCCCGGGAACAAGGAGCACTTCTTTAAAGAGTGCTTCCGAATGGAGTAATTAACGTTTTTAATGCTTGTAAGCAGTCGTGAAATGTTAGGAAAAAGAGACACAAATTGCTCCAACACCATTCTATCTCACGAAGCATATTATGCTCCCTTTGCAACTCCAACCGCAACCTTTCAAAGCGTTGTTCACAAACTTAGCTTGGTGGTCAGGCTTTGGGCTTTTTGCTGGTGGCCTGCCATTGCTTTCAGAAATGTGGGTGCCACAATCCGACAGCTCTGGGATGGAACTCTATATTATCCGATATAAGTTACATATTATATTTATAAGTAAACATGTACATCATTAAATGTATATTCATAATACTTACTATGATAATCCAACGTCAGTATCTCGCAATTGTTGGTTCGGAATTTTTGACATTTTTGAATTATTTATGCATATTTAGCCATTTCCTTTAGATGTCGGAAGATGGAAGATGTTGGAATGAGGATAAAATTTTGGCTCTGCTTTTGGCAATGATGTTAAATGTGTAATGTTAGATAATGATGTTAGATGTGACGAGATGCTGTCGCGCTCCGCCATATTGAAAAAAAAGTATCAGGAACCTGTTTGTGGCCTTAACTGGACGTCCGGTAAACATTCCGTGTTCAAAAACTATACGAACCATGCTAGATAAGGGGAAGGCGGACTATCAGCCGTGCTCCCATTTTCACTTTCGCAAACATTTTTCGATTTGTAGACCAATTTTGTGCTAAAAAACGGTTTTAAATCGTAAAATTTTTACAAGTTTTTACAATTTTTACTATTAAAAGAAATTTCACACAAGTGAAAATGGAAGCACGGCTGTATAAGAAAAATATCGCCGGTAGAGTAACCGGCCACTATATGATAGCAATCTACATCGCCATTCTCTTGTGCTCGCATATAAGCGGGTGCGATTTTCCTACACACATGAAATAATTGCTACTATATAGTTAAAGTTCAGAGCAAGTACCGACTTAGAGATATCCAAATATTAAAAAGTTAAGCTGCCTTTACACTTGTCCTATATCTCTAAAGAGACGCCCTGACAAATCAAATATTTCTGCTTATTAAGAAAATGTAGCCTTCTTTGATGAAATAGGACCGGTTCTATTTGATAAGAGTTTCTCTTTAGGGAAATTTGACAACCTAATATTTAGATATATGACAAGCGTAAAGACTGCTTCAAAGAAAATGTATCTAGCTTCTGAAAGTCATTTAAAGTGTACAGTTTTGAAGGAAACACATCAACCCTGAGTTTTTAGAAGAGTCTGATTTAAAGATATTTGAGCGAGATAGTTCAGCTTATGTTGAAATTACTTTGAACCTTGTTATTACGAAAGATGCTGAACGGACTCTAACAAACACCTTATTCAAGCGGTTGTACAATTCTTCCTTAACGAAAGCAACGGAAACTTGGAATGCTGTTAGCAGATTCACAGTAGCAGCAGATGAAGAACAATAGTAGCACAAGATGGAACAGTTTTCAAGACAGTATTCAACGAATTTTGGAACTAAAACACAAATAAACGAGAAGGCCAAGCTAACTTTGTCTGCGCCGAAGTTTTTATACCCTTGCAAATGCTGATTTTGAAATGGTGGAGTTTAAGAACGCTTACATAAAACTCTAAAAACTTTTTAACTAAAACCCATTTTCCGACAGATAAACATCTTACTTCGACCAAATTTCCCGAATCTTTATCATATTAACGAATACATATCAAATTAACAATCGCGGAATTTAAGAAAGATAAAATTTAAAACAAAAGTTTTTCTCACTAATAGCCTATTTCCACTGGCTTCATTTCTTATCATTTTCATTTCTAAAAATGATGCTGTTTCCATTGACAAATCTTCATCATTTTGATATTCGCAATGCCACGTTGACAAAAACAGCTGAATGGTTTGATTTAAACAACAGGCGCCACTTTCAAACTCACGGGGAGTTTTTGCAATATTTACCCAAAAAAAGACATACCCGGCAGGAGAGCAATTACTCTGGGCGAACGCATTGTTAACGCCCTGAATAATTAGCAGAAAGCTAAATAGACAACTTATTTTGACTAAATTATATTATAAACAAAATTGCGCCTTATTTTTAAATTCAAATCAATAGTTTATTGGTGATGACACTTTATATTTCCAGAGAGTAACGAGTAGTGCCAGAGAGTGGCGAGTACTTTTTAAAAAAATACCAAATTCCTTCGTGGGGAATGTCATCATTTTTGAGAAATGAAGGAAATGAAGGGCAAAATGCAACAACAATTTGTATGGAAGAAATGATATCATTTTCTTCATTTCTTGTCATTTCAAGAAATGAAGCTTCATTTCTTTGGTGGAAATAGGCTATAAGACTCATTTTCCGACCGATCGGTCTATGGCAACCATAAGATATAGTCACCCTTTTTCAAATTAGTTTGAAAACGTTTAATATTAAGAATCACCGACTTTAAGAACGATTTACTTGAAAACAAAAAAGTTTTTTTCACTAAGACCCATTTTTCGACTGATCGGTCCTATGGCAGCTATAAGATATAGTCATCGCATTTTGACCAAAATTTGCAAATCTGTTTGAAAGCATATGATATTAATTATTGTCAAGTTTTATGAAGCTAGCATTGAAAACAAAAAAGTTTTTCTTACTAAGATCCATTTTCCGACCGATGGTTCCTATGAAAGCTATAAGATATGGTCATCCGATCTTGACCAAAATTTGCAAATCTGTTTGAAAGCATATAATATTCATAATGGCCGATTTGAAGGCCGCTGACATTGAAAACAAAAAATGTTTTTCTCACTAAGACCCATTTTTTGACCGATGGTTCCTATGGCAGCTATAAGATATAGTCATCCGACCCGGTCGGTTCCGACTAATTAGCAGCGTGCAGTAAAAAGAAGACTCTGTGCAAAATTTCAGCTCGATAGCTCTAAAACTGAGAGACGAGTTTGCGTAGAAACAGACGGACAGACAGACGGACGGACAAAGCTCAATCGACTCAGCTCGTCGCCCTGATCAAGAATATATATAGTTTATGGGGTCGGTAATGAATGTTTCTATGCGTTGGGCTTCTGGGCAAAATTATAATACCCTTTGCAAGGGAATAAAAAGTGTTTGTTCAACTTTAAAAAACAATTATTTGTAAATACAGAAATTAATCTTTTGCATGAATTGAATAATGTTACTGATATTTTCTCTAAGGCTATTGATCTTTAATTTAATTTATTTATTCGGTTATAGCCCAGTACTACAAGATGATACTTATTATTAACGCACTAGTCACAACTTTGCAGGACTAATTCCGTTGTAATTTAGGATTTTTTTCTAACTTTAAGGCATGAATAATTTGGAATATTGTGATCAACTTAAAGATGCTCTTAAAAAATTAGTTTGAAATGATTTTTTTTTTGAAAACTTGACTTCAAGCGAGACTGCGTTAAATTAAAGTAGATTCCAAATAAAAACAACAAAATTGAAAAGTGTTTTAAAGAAGTTAAAGAAATTACGGAAAATTTGGAAAATGTTGTCAATAAGAGTTCAAATACAAATGATTCTGAAGACTTTTCGATACCAGTAGTGGAAAATTGGATGCAACTGAGAATTGTTATGAAAATTCTAATATTGAATTGACAGTGATTTGAGCAAGTGGCCGGTGTGTCTCTTGTATGCACTGAGTCCCAAGGCACGTTTTATGATGCGCGATATGCTGTCCTTGCTGATATTCATCACACGAGACATGATTTTCTGCTTTCGCAGTGGATTTCGACAAATTCGATCTTACACGGCTTTTGGTGTTCGCACAGTGCGCGACGGCCGGATTTTCCGCTGTATTTTATTTCATCAGTATCCTCAAATAACTTCACGGTACGATACACAAAGTTTCGGGTGATTTCCCGTGTGCGCAATATCCGAAAGATTTTACCTTTTTCGTAGCCGCATTTATGCACGCCAATGACGACAACACGATTTTCGAGCGAGCCCCATTCCATGATTGTAAACAACTGACCCCAAAAACTTTTAATGCAGTAATATAGCATAGGTGTCAAGTTAGAGTGGATGCGTTGTATGGCTCTCGAGAACGTGTGTGTTCAATACGTGTACCAAAACAATTGCGGCTACTACACCCAAAAAAGCTATCATCAAAATGACACAATTTAGACATCAATTTGTAACTATTGAGTATCAAGTTCTTTTTAATACTCCAAGTATCAAATTGATATTTTCGAAAGTATTCAAATGATAATTCGAGGAATTCAAATTGATACTATACTTGTATCAGGCTTACACTTTTTTGTATAAATTTCGTAGTATCAATTTAATACTAGGTCTTATCAATGTGATATTTCATTTGTCAAACTCTTAGTATCATTTTGATTCTAGCTTTTATCAATTTAATAAGTTTTATTATCAAGATTATAGTACTTATTTAGTTCTCTATAAACTGCAATTCAAATAAAATCATAATATTTTAAAAACTTTTTCATTTTATTTTGAACTCTTACAAAATGTATTTTATTTACACTAATGAAAAGAAATCGCGAGGAGTGATGACATCACTAGGCGAAACATAGTTCTCTCACTCTTCATGCTCCGTGTCCACGCGGATGTGGTTTAAACAGAAGTCACTGTAATGGTGTGCTTCATTCTGGAACCGATACATGTAGAGCAGGGGACGGCAAAAAAAACACATGCACAATTTTGGGTGTGTGTGTTTAGCCTTTTACACGAAGTTGATTTTGCTCAGCAGCAGATCGACAAGCTTATAGAATCAGTGTGTCGACGCACAGTGTGGCCTTTTCCCAAACCACGTTTCAAAAGTCATGACGTCGCGACGTCGCTACCGCAGAGCAGTATTGTACGCACAGGAATGAGGGACGCGCCGGACGCTGATGTATAGCTTTACGCCTTCGCAGAGACCCTGAGTAAATCACGCGAAAAACGCCCCTTCTGCAGCTGCCTTCGTTTCGAACCTCTCGCATTGTTCGTCATGTTGTGGCGTGGTATAAGTCCTGCCTAAAAAGTTACATTTGTTATTTACATATGTCTGCAAAAATGACCACAGCAACATATATACTTAGCTGCTTAAACTTACCTTGTAAATGTATAAATTCGTGCTCGTCTGGGAAAGTGTCTTCCATAGCATTTACTTTTAACTAAGAGCTGATGTGTTTGCGCAAAAATTAAAACACTAAGGGCCGTTTTCTCATGTTCATGTTTTTGCTCAAATCGAAATCCATCTAGATTTTGCAACTAGATTGCTTTTGTGCAATTGGTTGTCTCATGTAGGTTGATCATAAATTCGGGCATTTGCGCCACGGTCACACCGGGAGGGCTGGTATGGTATAATACTAGGTTGGCAGCACCTTTGCACTCGGCTGAATTTTGTCTTTTTTATTGCGCGCCAATTTTAAAAATTAAAGCAAGAATTTTACAGAGGAGGAGAAGGTTTTTCTTTTGGAACGACTTGTTACTATGATGGGATATTAAGCAGTAGGTCGAAAGCTATGTTCACACAGGCAAATAATTTGGAAAAATTTTCATGAAAATTGGGCTATATATGCCAAATTGTGAAACATTCCGGCTATATTTGATCAAATTATTTGCGTATGGAACCACAGTTTAAGTTTTTAATCCTGTAAAATCTTTAATCATGGCAATTTTTATCAAAATTTAGCCAAATTATTTGGATGTGTAAACTTAGCTAAAGCAATGAACTATGGGAATCAGAATGTGCATCTGTAATTTCAGCAATGTCTGCAGGTGTTCTTGTATATTAAGGGCACATCCTATATTTTCCATTTTTGGTTTACTTAATAGCAATTCAGACTTAACTGTTTTTAGCAGCAGTTGTTTTTTGTTTTCAAATATTTTTCAGTGTGACCATATGCGCGGATGCATAAAAATACTTAATTTGCATAAGAATGTAGATGGTTTTCAAATCAATGAGGTTGATGTAGATTGCTACGAAATTCATCTAGATGGTTAGCATTGAACATGAGCAAAGCAAATGCAGCAAATCCACCTAGATTTGCAAAAACACCAACATGAGAAAACGGCCCTAAGTGTGACACGCCAATCATCGCCAGCTGCGACATTTGGCATGCTTTGGTGACCAATTCAAACATTCTTCGAATTTTCGAACTAAAATTCGTTGACATTAGTTTCAATTTAATACTTTTGCGTATCAAATTAATATTCTAAGTTTTAAATTAATACCCAATATATCAGTTTAACACTCTCTAGGTTTAAATTGATACAAAAAAGTTAATTTCAATTTGAGACAACGCGTATCAAATTAATATTGACAACAATTATTATATATTATTAAATGATTTAATATTGTATCAAATTATGATTTTTGTAGATACAGTAAAATACTTTTCAGCAATATCAATCCAAGACCTGTTCGAAAACCAAAATTTGAGAAATCAATTGTTTACAAAGCCCCTTTTTTAAATTTTTAATTTTTTTTTTCCGATTTTTGAAATGATTTCCATAATGAACAACAATTTTTTGTGCAGAACAGAAAACTCCGTTTTGGTGGGTATGTTGAGATCTAATTTCGGTAAAAATTGTACTCAATTCAAAAATGGCGAGTCCGGAAACAGTTCGGGTTGGAAAAAAATGACTCATATATAACAGTTCGAACTGAAACCTTCGAATTGACAAGCTGTTAAACCGGTAAACTTACCGAACCTTAGACGTCTCAATGGGTGTTAAGCCCCCGACCGATCATTCTGCAGAATTTTAGTGGTTTCCACGCTGTTTAATCTGCAAGTAACGGGTATTAATATATACTGTGGTGTCCCGGAAACCCTTAGAGATTTTCGAATGAACTACTGCACTTCAAACTTAACTTATTGGTCGACCATATACGCTTACTTGATCAATTGGAATGAAAGCAGAGCAAATTTGTGTCACTTCACCTTCAATGTCAAATAGTCTTAGGTCAAAATGCAAGCTTTACGAAAAACTTAAGAGATTTCCGTCATAGCCCCATTATAGCATATTGGAATGGACATGGAATTCCGATTGCCTAAACCATTCCTCAAGTTAAGGTATTTTCCTCCGGATACCTTCTAATGTAGATAAGTTAGCTACTATTGACTATAGGTAAAAGCTTATTGGGTTATGCCATCTTCTGTTTGCTGTGCAGTATTGGCTAGTATTTCACTTCAAAATGGAGGTGAACTGGCCTAACAGTCTCAATAAAAGTCCAATTATAACAGAATTATATTTATAAGTAGCTGTTAGTCTTAAGGCTTTTGCGTTAAATGTCCTTCTGACAAAGACATCTGCACACACCTCCGAACCATCATTATTGTTGTTTTTCTCGAGTATTTTTGTTATTTGACAACATCGTGTTGTTGTACTCACTTGTCAGAAACGTGCTTCTGGCCAATTTTCTATTTTTAGCACTGCCACACAAATTTTCATTTGACAGGCGGCGGGGGGAGCTAAATTTCATTTTTATTAATGAGCTGAACCAAACGGGTTGAAACGGGAAATTCCTAGGTAGCACACGATGAAATAAAACTTTATGACTGGGAACCTTTTCCTTTTTCTTTTAGCCGCTTCTGTGGCCGTCTCCTCTTGGACGCTGGTGGCCATATCCTGTGAGCGTTATTATGCCATCTGCCATCCATTAAGATCACGCACTTGGCAGACCATCAATCATGCCAATAAGATCATAGCAATCATTTGGCTGGGCAGTTTGCTCTGTATGACTCCCATTGCGGTGTTTAGTCAACTGATGCCCACGAGTCAAGGTAAAGTGAAAGTTGGCCATACAGGATGCCTCCCATTGATAAGCACCTTTGATTCCCATTCCCATTTTTCAGGTCTGCGCAAGTGTCGTGAACTTTGGCCCGTCGACAGCCTGAACTATGAACGCGCCTACAATATCTTCCTGGATTTGGCTTTGCTTGTTCTGCCTTTGATGTCCTTGAGTTTTACCTATTTGTTCATCACACGAACTCTCTATGTGAGTATGCGGAATGAGCGTGCCATGAATTTCGGCAGCAGTGGACCGGAAATGGCTCCAAATCAAGGGACGGGCAATAGCAGGCGCTCGAATGGTAGTCAGAATCAGTCCTGGGATATGCTACTTCAGCAACAACAGCAGCAATTCGGAAGTTCCCAGTACTACTATGGTGAGTGGAAAACCAAAGTTTGACCCAATATTTGAATGCTCCTTTTTCGGTGTTACATTTAAGAATTTGTAAGTTTACACACGATGGTGCACTGAGAGGAAAATCAATCTAAAATCCATATTTTTTTTACTGCCATGTTTCGGTTTTCACTAAAGTGAATTCGAATCAATCAAAAAAATCCGCATCAATCCTTTAGTTTATACGTACTCTTTACTCGACGGACTCAAATTAAAACGTTTTAATCTAATTAACCCAATCAATTTAATACAATAGCACATTTAACAAATTCGAATTCGATTGACTTTAAATTTGGTTTGTAAGCATAGTACGCGAAATAATTCGACAAGTGTTTTCCAGATTTTGGAAAATCCGCCCAGAAGGAAAATGGCCGGAAAATTCTGCAAGGAAAAAACTATTTTTCATCCAATTGACTTGAAACTCGGTTTGTAAGAATAGAATACGAAATAATTTGAAATGTGATTTTCCAATGTCGGAAAATCCGCCCCCAGGCGTGAAAAATCCCGGAAAATTCCGTAGGCAAAAAATTATTTTTCATCCGATTGGCTTGAAACTCGGTTTGTAAAGATAGAATACGAAATAATTTGAAATGGGGCGGTAACGGTAACGATAACGATAACGATAACGATAACGGCAACGGTAAAAATTCACCATACTGATGGCGACGCAGCGAAGCGCGTTAAAAGACACACTTCAACGAAGAAAATAAGTTATTCTTGAAGAAAATCTTTAGATAATTACCGAATCTGGGACCAATTGAGTGCTAAACGAGAAAGCAAAGCTAGCTTCGTCTGTGCCGCAGTTCAATACACTTAAAAAAGCTCCAACTTCTACCAAATTTCACAGATCAGTTAGAAAACAAATTATTTTAATAACGACCAAGTTTAAGAGCGCTAGCATTGAACCAAACATAAATCCATTTTTCGACCGATCGTTTCTATGGCAGCTACAAGAAGTAGTCATCCGATCTGGAAGGTTCCGTTATATTATTGATCAGCATGACGAGCTGGGTTGATATAGCCATGTCCATCTGTCCGTCCGTCTATTCGTCTGTCCGTCTGTTTTTGTTTAAAAGCTATCTTAAACAAACTTTGTACGAAGTCTTTTGGTACAAAGACGCTGCAAAATTATCGGAACCGGCCAGATCGGATGACTATAGCATATAGAAACGATCGGTTGAAAAAGTAGTTCTAGTGAGAAATCTTTTTTGTTTTTAATGGTAGCGTACTCTACTTTCTACTTATGAATATTATCAGTTTTGGATGAATATATCGTAAAGCTGCCATATAAAAAACTGACAAGCAAATGGTCAAAGTAGTGGTGCCATCTGTTGCTGAGTTTGGGAAATAGTTCACCTAAGAATGTTCGACGAAAATCATTCAAAACCTTAAATTAAATAAATTATACAAGCTGCAAGCGTATATAAACTTCGGTCGAGCCGAAGTTAGCTTTCCTCTATTTTTTTTTTAATTATTCTCTTAATACATGATGTTCATGAAGTAGTTGCTGCAGATCATGAAGAATGACTCTTTTCATTGCTGTGTGGATCTCTTGACGCCGATTAAGTTATTCCTCTTCATTGCCCATGAAGTACATTTGTAAGAATCTATGATGTGCATCTTCAACAGGTTGAATCTTGAATGTCGGATTAAATCCGTGCTCTTGGATAATGTTTGCCCCAAATGAAGTCATTTGAAAACAGACCTGGTTTTTTTAAGTATTCGCTAGAAAATGGCGTGATTCTGGTGTAAAGCCTCGAAGCAATGAATGCGTCATCTATAATATCTATAAATCTTTGGTTCAAGCCTATAAAGTATATATATTCTTGATAAGCATCAACAGCCGAGTCGATTTAGCCATGGCCGTCTGTCTGTTTGCAAATTTCGCGAATTTTTGGACCGATTGGCCTACACCTCTTATTTACCCATCGACAATTGACAACTATTAAAATTTGATGAAAATCTAAACTAATTATTACATGTTGCAATTCGGGGCGTAAACAAATCCAACATATCAAAGATCTTAAAAATCCGTCCACCCGTTTTAGAGATAAAATCGGTGTAACACGCACCCACTACTTTGTTTTATGTATATAGTTAAGGAAACAATAAAAAAAAACCAAAAAGGCTCCCAAATTCCATTTTCCATTGTTCCAATTAGACGCTATCTGACCGCCGCTATTTTGCCGCACGTGATAGGTACAGCAAGTTCAGTATGTTTGTTCCATCTCTAGCTTTGCGGTATTAAAAATTTGTATAATTAAAAAGTTTATAAATGTCTCTGCCCCGCAACTTCAAATGTGCTCTTTGTGGCTCCTTCAGGGAGGATGAAATCATGTTTGGCCCCACTTACCGTGTGGACGAACTGATGGTGCACCATGATTGTTTGGTATGTCAGTCACATTCCCCAGTCCAGTCCAGACCTAATTATTGATATTCTCCCCAGTTTCTTAGTTCGGACCTAGTGCGACGCGGAGATGTTATTCATGGCATTTTGCATTTCCTACCCGTTGATTTGATGTGTTGCTTTTGTCATAAGCCCGGTGCCAATATTAGCTGCTGCAAGGGCAGCTGCCGTCGTAGATTCCACACCGCCTGCGGCATTAAGAACAAGGCCCATTATAAACTCTACTACAACTCCTATTGCAATATTCAAGTACGGAGCCGTTGTGCCGATTGCAGTGCAATCTTACCTGTGCCCCTGGACGCCGGTTCGGGGAGTGATTCGGATTTGGATCCCTTAGAGAATTTATACGAGACAATGAAGCAGCGGGCCTTACTCTCTCATAGCGCCATGGCTCACAAGAATTTCTCTTTGAAGATTGCAGTACATGGATCAGTACCCAGCGCTGATCACTCGGAGAGTGAAGACGATGAGGAAGATGATTGGGTATTCAATGCCTTGGCTAAGGGCAAGAAAATCAACGACCTTTGCAAACTGGAGATAGCCAAGCAAGAGGAGACCTCGACTAAGCCCTGTAGCACCAGCACTTCCAATCAGTTGTCCAGTGCTGAACACCCGCAGGAAGGGCATGGCCGCACTATGTCGTCAGCACACAGCGAGGATCAGGAGGCCACAGGAAGCGGTAGTCCCAGGATAACTATGCCAATTCCAGCGGTGCGCCCTCAAAATCGCGGTCGTCCTAAAGGATCGGCTTGTCGCAAACGTTCGCGCAGCAATGTGGCTGCCACTCCCTCTTTGTATATCTCGTGTGTGGCAAATAGAACGCGGCAACGTTTGCCCGGATACCTGGCCTACCATCAATAATGGATTCTTTCGTATTTGACTTACGTATTTGACTGATTGTCCAAACATTTTAAATATTATTTGGTTTGAATGCGATTTTTTCTCAGGTTCATTTTAATATGTAAAAATTTGATCTGTAATGTTAAAGTTCGAGTAGGAGTTAACTACGAACCTTATGGTGGTCAACCACAATTTGAGGCAAAATGTAGGAATCATCTGGTAAACAAATCCTAATTTATCTGAGTTACCAATATTCTTTTGGTTTATGTAAATACGTAATCATCTGATCTGAATGAAATTCCGCTGGTAGTTTTTTTGAGCAAATAAATGGCAAATCTATGCTGCGAGGCTGTGTTTAAATGGGAGGTTAAAGGTCAGAGCTTATTTTCAACCGCAGGCCGGGACTTTTAAGGGAATACATACAGTTAAGAGGCCCAAAAAATCACTTTTTCAAAAAGTTTTCCTGAGAAGAGCTTTAAATTTATTAATGTAAGAATTTGTACACATATTAAGGTATCTTTTAACCGCATTTTAACATTTTTGATTTCTTAAAATTATAATTTTTAAAGCTGCTACAGCTGATCTCCAGAAGCTCCACTCCAAAAAGGCGTTTTGCGGTGACCACGATATCTCTGGACTTGATCGTTTAAAATTAAAAAACTAAACGGATTTCGTTTAAGTATTGTAAAATCTGGAAATTTATTGAAGGAATAAGAAATTTACAATTTTTTGACAAAATGGCAGCTTTTTTTACCCTTGTAGAGAGTATATTAAAATTGTCGAGATGTTTGTAACGCATAGAAGCAAGCATCTCCGACCACATAAAGTATATATATTCTTCATCAGCATGACGAGCTAAGTTAATATAGCCATGCCTGTCTGTCCGTCCGTCCGTATGAACGAAAGATCTCAGAATGGTAAGAGATAGAGGTTTGACATGTATGGGGCATATATTTCTTATACTTGCAGGCAGATCAAGTTTATTTTCAATTTTTGATACGCACCCTCCCGCCCCCGCAATTTGGAAAAAACGTGCATCTTCCACAGTTTTGTTGATAGATGGTTCGTACCTTCTAGAGATATCTAGTAATCAAAATAATTTATCGATTTGCTGAAGGAATGATAGAAAATCGGATGAACGATACTCGCGTTATGAGCAAAAAACGGCCAGTTAACACCCCCCACCACCCCACCCACAACCACAGCAACATACCATAACCGTTCAACACAGGCAACAGGCACCGCGTTGTACGCTCTAATAGTTTCTCTCTCTCTCTCTCTCTCTCACTAAGATTGCTTGTCTTGAACGGAACGTTGTTGTTATGGGTGGGGAGGGTGGGAGGTGTTATCTAGCCGTTTGACTCGTGAGCAAATGCGTGTGTAAGGCTACAGAGTGTGTTATAGTCGGGCTTGACCGACTTTCTTTCTTGTTTTTTTATCTATAATAAATAAATAAAATATAATAAATCTCTTGGCCCGACTGATTATCAACCCACAGCTCTGGCCGCTTACCCTAGAGATCTAAGATTTTACAAAGATCTTCGTTTAGAAATGTAGGCACGCAGTATGAAAGACTGTTTGGAAAATTTGATTCCAAAGTGGATGAAAAAGCCATGAACATTCAACATCGGAAAATGAAATCCCAAACGAATTCGAATACTATCCTTACAAACCAAGTTTCAAGTCAATCGAAGATGAAAAATAGTTTTTTGCATGCAGTTTCCCTGAAATTTGTTCACGCCGGATTTTCAATCATCGGAAAATCTTATAACAAATTATTTCAGATACTATTATTAACAACCGAGTTTCAAGTTGAATCAAATGAAAAATGGATTTTTGCTTGCAAAATTTGGGCAGGAAAATCCAACATCGGAAAGTGAAATCACAAATTATTTCGCATACTATCCTTACTAACAGAGCGAAACTCCAATCGGATGAAAACTAGTTTTTAACATGCAGATTTTCGCCTAGTGAGCTGATTTTCCGAAATCGAGAACCGATCGGTCTCAAATTTGAAGACAAGCTTATAAAATTTATTGCTTAGAAATTATACGAAGGTTTTTTCTCACCGATAAATAATTTATTTTTAAAATCATTTTAAGGTAAAAATTTGGATGATAAGTCGATTTTTTTTTTAAATAGAGGAAAGCTAACTTCGGCTCGACCGAAGTTTTTAAACCCTTCGAGCTTGTATGATTTATATAAATTAGTAGCCTGATTCCACTGACACAAATATGTACATTCGGCCAAATGTACACATTTTTGACAAGGCCTCCTATATACATTTTCTACACCCAATTTCTATGCCAGCTATACTATATAGTTGTCCTATTAAACTTGGTGGAATTATGTGAAAGCATAGAAAACTATAAATACGAAGTTTGGGGACGTTTGCGTTGAAGACAAAAAAGTTTTTATCACTAAAACAACATTTTCGACCGATGGTTCCTATGGCAGCTATATGCTATAGTCATCCGATCTGACCGGTTCCGACAAATGTGCGGCGTATTTGTACCAAAAGACTTCGTGCAAAGTTGGCTTAAGATAGCTTTAAAACTGACGGAGGAGACAGCATAGAAACAGACGGACAGACGGACATGGCTATATTAACTCAGCTCGTCATGCTGGTGAAGAATATATATACTTTATGTGGTCGGAGATGCTTCCTTCTATGCGTTACAAACATCTCGACAATTTTAATATACCCTCTACAAGGGTGAAAAAAGCTGCCATTTTGTCAAAAAACTTGTAAATTTCTTATTCCTTCAATAAATTTCCAGATTTTACAATACTTAAACGAAATCCGTTTAGTTTTTTAATTTTAAACGATCAAGTCCAGAGATGTCGTGGTCACCGCAAAACGCCTTTTTGGAGTGGAGCTTCTGGAGCTCAGCTGTAGCAGCTTTCAAAATTATAGTTTTAAGAAATCAAAAATGTTAAAATGCGGTTAAAAGATACCTTAATATGTGCACAAATCCTTACATTAATAAATTTAAAGCTCTTCTCAGGAAAACTTTTTGAAAAAGTGACTTTTTGGGCCTCTTAACTGTATGTATCCCCTTAAAAGTCCCGGCCTGCGGTTGAAAATAAGCTCTGACCTTTAACCTCCCATTTGAACACAGCCTCGCAGCATAGCTTTGCCATTTATTTGCTCAAAAAAACTACCAGCGGAATTTCATTCAGATCAGATGATTACGTATTTACATAAACCAAGAAGAATATTGGTAACTCCGATAAATTAGGATTTGTTTACCAGATGATTCCTACATTTTGCACTCAAATTGTGGTTGACCACCATAAGGTTCGTAGTTAACTCCTACTCGAACTTTAACATTACAGATCAAATTTTTACATATTAAAATGAACCTGAGAAAAAATCGCTTTCAAACCAAATAATATTTAAAATGTAAATGTTTGGACAATCAGTCAAATACGTAAGTCAAATACGAAAGAATCCATTATTGATGGTAGGCCAGGTATCCGGGCAATCGTTGCCTCGTTCTATTTGCCACACAGGAGATATACGAAGAGGGAGTGGCAGCCACATTGCTGCGCGAACGTTTGCGACAAGCCGATCCTTTAGGACGACCGCGATTTTGAGGGCGCACCGCTGGAATTGGCATAGTTATCCTGGGACTACCGCTGCCTGTGGCCTCCTGATCCTCGCTGCGTGCTGACGACATAGTGCGGCCATGCCCTTCCTGCGGGTGTTCAGCACTGGACAACTGATTGGAAGTGCTGGTGCTACAGGGCTTAGTCGAGGTCTCCTCTTGCTTGGCTATCTCCAGTTTGCAAAGGTCGTTGATTTTCTTGCCCTTAGCCAAGGCATTGAATACCCAATCATCTTCCTCATCGTCTTCACTCTCCGAGTGATCAGCGCTGGGTACTGATCCATGTACTGCAATCTTCAAAGAGAAATTCTTGTGAGCCATGGCGCTACGAGAGAGTAAGGCCCGCTGCTTCATTGTCTCGTATAAATTCTCTAAGGGATCCAAATCCGAATCACTCCCCGAACCGGCGTCCAGGGGCACAGGTAAGATTGCACTGCAGATTGCACTGCAATCGGCACAACGGCTCCGTACTTGAATATTGCAATAGGAGTTGTAGTAGAGTTTATAATGGGCCTTGTTCTTAATGCCGCAGGCGGTGTGGAATCTACGACGGCAGCTGCCCTTGCAGCAGCTAATATTGGCACCGGGCTTACGACAAAAGCAACACATCAACGACCTGAAGCGCACCGACACCGCCATAATGTCTTCGGGTAGGAAATGCAAAATGCCATGAATAACATCTCCGCGTCGCACTAGGTCCGAACTAAGAAACTGGGGAGAATAGCAATAATTAGGTCTGGACTGGACTGGGGAATGTGACTGACATACCAAACAATCATGGTGCACCATCAGTTCGTCCACACGGTAAGTGGGGCCAAACATGATTTCATCCTCCCTGAAGGAGCCACAAAGAGCACATTTGAAGTTGCGGGGCAGAGACATTTATAAACTTTTTAATTGATACAAATTTTTAATAGCCGCAAAGCTAAGATGGAACAAACATACTGAACTTGCTGTACCTATCACGTGCGGCAAAATAGCGGCGGTCAGATAGCGTCTAACTGGAACGATGGAAAATGGAATTTGGGAGCCTTTTTGGTTTTTTTTTATTGTTTCCTTAACTATATACATAAAATAGAACAAAGTAGTGGGTGCGTGTTACACCGATTTTATCTCTAAAACGGGTGGACGGATTTTTAAGATCTTTGATATGTTGGATTTGTTTACGCCCCGAATTGCAAAATGTAATAATTAGTTTAGATTTTCATCAAATTTTAATAGTTGTCAATTGTCGACGGGTAAATAAGAGGTGTAGGCCAATCGGTCCAAAAATTCGCGAAATTTGCAAACAGACAGACGGCCATGGCTAAATCGACTCGGCTGTTGATGCTTATCAAGAATATATATACTTTATAGGCTTGGACCAAAGATTTATAGATATTATAGATGACGCATTTGAACCAAACTACGATTGTCCTCAAAAAAAAAAAAAATTAGATGTAGTGTCTTTGCTCGGAGGCACTTCCTTCTGGCTGTTACATACATTTGCACAAACTTAATATACTCTACTTGCTGGCCCGGCTGAGATATCCAAGAAAGATATCCAAATGCATAGATCATACTCAAATCGAAGTGTAAACAAAAATATAGCAAACAAATGACATCATCCGTCCTATCGATTGGTTTCAATCATTAGTAATTTGTATCATAAAGTTACGGTCCCTGATCATTACAGTTTATTCGGTCAACCAGTCGATTAGTTTGTTTTGTTATTATTATTTAAAATGCTGCGACACAGCAGGTCTAATCTTTCACAACAAAGTTGTAATGCTATTAGGCTTCGTAACATTACGAATCAATCCAATGAGAAGGACGAGAAACTGAACGAGAGGAGCGCCGAGTGAGTATGGCCCGAATTCGTGTTTCGCAAACATAAGAGCAAAGAGAGGCAGCCCGTGAATCGAATCGGTTGGCAATGAGGAATCGTCAAGCTCATCTCACAGATCAACAACGAAAGAATCTTCGACGCGCAAGAAGATATGCTTCAAGTGTTGATTTGAATAGAGCAGAATCATATAGCAAGATTGCATAATGCACTGCAGCTCGCATCTTTTCGGTCACATTGGTCCAATGGACGTTGTTTGTGGGCATTGTGGCGCATTGAAGTTTGCTGGAGAAACTCCTGGACTGTGCTGCATTAATATCAAAGTGAAATTCTCAGTATTTGCTCTGCCACCTGAGCCATTGCATTCATTGCTTCGAGGCTTTATACCAGAATCACGCCATTTTCTAGCGAATACTTAAAAAAACCAGGTCTGTTTTCAAATGACTTCATTTGGGGCAAACAATATCCAAGAACACGGATTTAGTCCGACATTCAAGATTCAACCTGTTGAAGATGCACATCATAGATTTTTACAAATGTACTTCATGGGCAATGAAGAGGAATAACTTAATCGGCGTCAAGAGATCCACACAGCAATGAAAAGAGGCATTCTTCATGATCTGCAGCAACCACTTCATGAACATCATGTATTAAGAGAATAATTAAAAAAAAAAATAGAGGAAAGCTAACTTCGGCTCAAACGAAGTTTATATACCCTTATAGCTTGTATACTTTATATAAATTAAAGTTTTAAATGATTTACGTAGAACATTCTTAGCCTAGCTATTTTCCAAGCTCAGCAATAGATGGCGACACTACTTTGACCATTTAGATACTTTGTTTTATGTGTAACTAACTTTATTGAATATCAGTTAAACTCACAATTATTGTTTGATGGTAACTGTTTGCTTGCCGGTTTGTTAAATGGCAGCTTTACGATATATTCATCAGATTTTGACGAAATTCCACGAAATCGTGTGGCTACCGATAATACTCATAACTGGAAAGACGCTACCATTGGAATCAAAAAAGGTTTTCTCACTAGAACTACTTTTTCGACCCATCGCTCCTATGTCAGCTTTATGGTACAGTCTTCCAGTTTGGATCAGAATTGACTGAATTGTGTGGTAGGGTGTGGCGCACCAGTAGAGTGTGTGGCTGCTGGTGCGGGAAGTGCGGACCATCTATGCAATAAAGCAAATTCACCCTAAAATTTTGAAAAAAATATATTTTTCTAAATTTTAGAAAGTTTTTTCTAAAAAATTCATTTTTAGGACAACTTTTCTAAAACGCAGAAAATTTTTTCTTAAAAATATAAATTTTTTCCAATTTTAAGGCGACTTCGATATTAGGCCGATTTTCTTAAATATAGAAAAATAATTTTCTGAGTGTATAATAAGTATAAATAAATCGAACGTATTCTTTTATGTTCAAGAGAACCGAGGTTCGATCCAAAACCTTGGGTTGAGCTGTTCCAGGAACCGGTCCGCGAGCCGAAACTTACACTTTACAGTGGGTTCGAACCCCCGAAACGAACCTTCTTCAAAATTTTAGAGGTTTGCAGCCTTGCTTTCTATTGCCTACTTCAGTTGCAAAAGCTAACATACTCTGCGAACAACTTCTTTTGTTTTTCAAAGCTTTGATTTGATACTGCTTTCATCAAAAGCTAATTCTTTGAGGCCTAGCTTCAGCTCGCACACGAAGGGGACAATTCCATCTAGCCAAGTTTGTTTATTATACTCTGTACCGAAGGTACATAGAGTATATTAAGTTTGTGCAAAAGTATGTAACAGGGAGAAAGAATCATTTCCGACCCTATAAAGTATATATATTCTTGATCAGCATCAACAGCCGAGTCGATATAGCCATGTCCGTCTGTCTGTCCGTCTGTATGAACGCACAGATCTCAGAGTTGGTAAGAGATAGAGGTTTGACATGTATGGGACATATATTTCTTATACTTGCAGGCAGATCAAGTTTATTTTCAATTTTTGCCACGCCCCCTCGCGCCCCCGCAATTAGGAAAAAACGTCATATCTCGTACAGTTTTGATGATAGATGGTTCGTACGATATCTAGTACTCAAAATTATATATCGATTTGCTGAAGGAATGATAAAGATCGGATGAACGATACTCAAGTTATGAGCAAAAAACGGTCAGTTAACACAACCCCAACCCACCCCACCCATAACCTAAGCATTGCGTTCAGCAGAAGCAATCTTAGTGGGAGAGAGAGAGAAGAGAGAGAGAGAGACTTAGAGAGCGCTTTGCGTTGTGTGTTAACTGGCCGTTTGACTCGTGACCAAATGCGAGCTGCGACATTAAGGGTGCAGAGTATGTTATAGTCGGGCTTGACCGACTTTCTTTCTTGTTGTTTATTGTTAAATTTCCTAGCACGACAAGAATTATTTTTATATGCTATTGTGCTGGTCACGACAAACCGCTGAGAAACCGTTGTTACACTTTATGTGAACACGTCCATTCAGTTTTAAATTCCGAGATAAAACTAATAAGCTTCCGCTTGAGATCCATTAAAATATCGCCCGTAGATTTTGTACGCTGCTTGAACTCTTCCTCCAGGTGTACGAACTTGTCTAGAAAATCGTTTTCTCTGAAAAGGCAAAAAAGTGTTAAGTTAATGTTGAAACTTTTTTTTAAAATAATTTAAGAGCTTTATTTATGCTAATAAACTGAGAAAAGTCAAAACTTATACTTTCAATATCCGCATATGTCTTTCACATTCATGAAAAACGATTGCGAAGAGACATTAAAATGCCCTATTCTATGAATTCCTTACAAGGTAAATTTTAAATGCGTGTTATGGGAGAACCAACTATCCTAGATTATTTTTCTTTCGGATTACTATGCAAATTTTTATCATATTTGAAGTTGCATTTAAACTTTCTTCAATATCTCAAACAAAAAAAAAAAAAAAAACATTTTAGCGCGGCATTTGCTTTGAGTCTGTCGGACGGAGATGCTTTCTTTTCTCTGTTACATACATTTGCACGACTTAAGTAGCCCGTTTTACTCTACGTTAACGGGAATAAAAATAGCCGACACTTTGGCAAAAGTGCACCAACCTAAAAGCGGACTTAAATGAAATTTGGGGATACACTATTGTCGTCTTCTTATTTATGCTCTTAGAAGCTCTAACTATTTCCAATTTCGTTGATGCTGTCTTGCCTACACACAAATGAACAAACTTTAATACTGATACCTTTATATGAAGGCTTGATGCATTCCTCCGTGTCTGCTATGCGAGATTAGGCCACCAACCACACGCACACACACGAACATGCAGGATTCCCAATTCACATCGCATCGTCCCCTCGAGCGTAACATGTTGCCCTGGGTGGATTGAGATAGCTGATAGCTAGGGGGAGGTCACGGCTGAGCTGAGGCTGGGCAAAGCGCTGCCATCTAACCATGTTTCTCATGTACCGACCATAAATCGCTGCCTGTTAAACACAGCTACCTCTAGGATTCTACATTCAGCAACGTTTTCCATTTGCATTCAATTGTACAGCTTAAAGTGTCCCGTAAAATTAGGCTCTGGAAGTTAGCATAATAATCAGAATTTACTCTGATTCCGCTTCTATGTTTTACCATTTTTTCCGCGTGCCAAATGACTTCATACATCCACAAATTCAATTTGAATTGATAATGTAACGGAGTGACCTCTCGCCAAAATTATGTAAATATATGCCGTATTACTTCAAGGGAAACTTTGATATGGAGTCATTTTGAGATGGGCATCTGCAAAGGAACAAGCATTTAAGTCTCATTTGCATGAAAGGGTTTTGGGCTGTGATTTTATTTTGCTGTCAAGAAACAGTAAAAGCTTTTATAAAAGAGTTGTGAATAGCGAACGATTATATACCCTTTTTTGATTATTCAACAAAAGTGATTTCAAAGCTGAATTTTGGAATTTATGTGATGTCAACTTAAGTCGAAAGCATATTTGAATGAGTAAGGCCCAATTTCTCAATGTCCGGTTAGTCAAACTGACCGGCAGGTTAGTCGAATTTGAGTGCCTCCTGCTCTGTTTGGCATGAACCGAGCTACTATCTTAACCGCAGCCTCATGCTCAGGACAAATTTTAATCCCTAGTTTAGTACCTATAAAATTATCGATATTTTCAACTATAGACAAACAGCTGATCCCAAAACTTGAATGGTTTATTTTGTTAATTGCTGAAAAAAAATGTTTATGAATAAACGAATTTTTTATATCCACGCAATGGATATGGTATTGGAAGAGATAGACGCTGAGACAGGCGGTGATTTGAATGGCAAATGTCTGGACCGCCGGCACGCCGTGGCATGTAATGGCAACAATCGCAATGCATGCAAAATCCGTCTACAAAATCGAGGGTCCCACCTGGCCAATGGAATCACCAATTGCGTCACGCGATGTGGCATACCGATTGTGTTAGAATCGCTGATACGCGTGCTCCAATGATGAAATTAGCTACACGCACGTCCAGCACCCATTAGGAACAATGGTCACCATGGTGGTGGTTACCCACATAAACCCAACGAATAAATAACACAGGTTTACAAAAATATGGCCAAATTTTGCAACAGAGAAGATTTCCATCTGTATTTTTGGTCGCTTAATTCAAATCAACTGTCCGTTGAGGTTTAGGATATATTTGCAGCATAGCTGTTAAATTTCGACTTCGAATTAGGCTATACTAAGACTTACTAATTTGTTTCGATCAGAAATAATCAAAAATATTCGGGATTATTGGCGATTATGAAAAAAATATCATAGATAGTCAAAAGTAATCAAAAAACGAGAAAGCAAAGCTAACTTCGCCTGTGCCAAAGTTTTAATACACTTGAAAAAGTTCGATTCTACGGTTAACGGTTTCGACCAAACTTCGCAAACCAGCGCGAAAACATATAATATTAACAATGACCGAGATTAAGAGCGCTAATATTGAAAACAAAAAGTTCTCACAAAAATCCATTTTCTGACCGATCATTTCTATGGCAGCTATAAGAAGTAGTCATCCGATCCGGTCGGTTCCGACATATTAGTAGCGTGCAGTAAAATAAAAACTCTGTGCAAAATTTCAGCTCGATAGCTTCATAACTGAGGCACTAGTTCGCGCAGATACAGACAGACTGACAGACGGATGGACAAAGCTTAATCGACTCAGCTTGTCATGCTGATCAAAAATATATATGGGCATTTCCATGATGTCGAACGGAACCGTCGTACATATTTTAATAATCGGATTTTTATTTTGAAAATTGGCTTCACTTATAACTCTTAATTATTATTACACTGTGTAATTATAATTACCTATTACACTGTGCAACACTAAAAAGTTGATCCAGTCGGGACCAAAAAATTCTGAAAGGGTATGATGGTAGTACAAAAACCTGCGCTGGGTTTGGTCTAGTTAGCTGCCGTTTTCTTTTTATTGCACTTTCAAGTTTTCAGCTTCTGATTGGGATTCGCAACTCCATATCTCGTAAAATATTTGGAATTTCGCTTTGACGTACTAGAAGAAGACGTTGCTCTTGGCTTGGCTTACAAAACATTCTTAAATAGCAAGTCCAAAAAGTCATATCTTTTAACTCAAAATTACAAAAATGTCTTAAGATCATCGTGTTTCCCCCTCATTTTGTACTATTTTTCAACTTTGTCTTGAAAACTGTAAGGAATTAGACTAAATAGTGCTGAACAAAAACGTAGCTTGGACTTAAATAAACAATCGATTGGAACACACCAACTTCATTCGATTGGTCCTTCGTATAGTTACGGGCCCTTCAGCAAGTAGAATTGGAACCAAAACTCGAAAAATTACAATTTTTGGTACCAATTGGCCGACACATGCAAAAATTTCGATTGTTTTGTATTAAATCAAAAAAATAGTAAGAAAACATAACTTAAAAACTGTAAATAAAAAAATTTAATTTTGTTACTTTTTTACCGAAAATGTTAGTTTTTTCGAGTTTTTATGACAGTTGTACGTGCTTTTGGGCCTATAGCTATATGAAAGAGTAACTAAATGAAGTTTGTTCGTTCTAACGGTTTGTTTATTTTGGTCTAAGCTCCAACTTTGTGCTGTATTACTTGTCCAAATTTGATACGGGTTTCAAGATGAAGTTGAAAAACTGTAAAAGAGTAATTTTTTTGGCCACTTTTGTAATTTTGAGTATGAAGACATCATTTTTTTGATTTACTACAAAGAAATGTTTTGTAGGCCAAGCTAAGAGCAACAACATTGTTAAAGATTTAAAAGCAAAATTCACAATAGTTTACGAGATATGGAATCGTAAATCCTACTTTTAAGCTGAAAAGTAATCAGACCAAACCAAGTCTGGGTTTTTATACTACCATCACACACTTTCAGAATTTTTTGGTCTCGACGCTATCAACTTTTTTGATTTCAAAAATGTGTCACAATGTTATTGGTGCTAAGGCTGATTTTGGAAAAATTTTCGTTTTCAATATAGATGTAAAAACGCCGATTTCAGCGAGTCCTGAGGCAATATTTTAATGTGACTAATTTTAAATTGTTGTGCATTGATGTCTCTTAATAACGGCTTTGATTTCTCGCAAAAATAATCTATAGTTTTTTAAAATTTAGTGTTAAGCATTTTTACACGGGACATTTTTTTCCATTATGTAATTTCCATTATAATGCGAATGTAAAACTGAAAGTTCATTGCAATCACATAGTTTCTCATAGTTTCTTGTGCATTCTTTTTTGACCATTAGTACCCTCAGAAACATTTGACATAGCAAAAGTAAAAGAATTCTATAGGCACTATAGGCACATATGCGATATTAATGTCCAAATTAGAAAAGATCATATATCGACCTTATTATACTACCTTTCAGTTGATATATAATATGTAGACATCGGATTTTGCATATTTGCATATTTTGAACCGCATGTCCGATTTAAGTTCTGAGTGCACACATCTTATTTTTATTGATCAATGATCTAGGTCCGCTAATAAAATTTTTGCATAAATTGCATAAAAAATATGCAAAATATGCAAAAAATACCTTTTTTTTATGAAATGATACTGCTAACCATTTTCTTATTTTGTTGCAAATCTGTTGGAACTTGTAAATTAACGTCACCAATTCAACTTGTAATCAATTAAAATGCCGAAAAGGAGTGATAAAAACACTCTTTTAATTTAAAAATGGCTAGATTTGCCATCAAACTGTTTTGCAATACATATTTACATAACAGGCACCCGGCGTGCGCTGCTGCGCCCCCTTTAGAAATTTAAACACAATACGAAGAAGTGAAGCTTAATAGACAATTGCCATCTATAAAATTTTCATAAGAATCTAATCTCATTAAATTTTTTTTTTAAATTTCCCGATTTTTAGGTCCGTATGATTTTCACCTCCCATTTGCCCGTCTGTATACCAGTCTTCGTGTCAATTTAAACTAACATAAGAATTTCGCAAATGTTAAAACTTCTTTAAATAAATTAGTCTTTAACTGCCAACTATTAAATCTTCATGATAATCTGAACTAATCATAAAATTTTGTATATATCCGGATTTTTGGTCCGCTTGATCTTGACCCGTCAATTTACCTGTCTACATTATAATCTAACTTATGCAAAAGTTTTGTAAACTTCGCAACTTTTTGGACCGTTGGATCTAACCATTTACTCGTTTAAAATTGCCATCTATCACATCTTAATGATTCCCAAAACTCATAAAATTTTTTTTCAAATTTCGCGAAAAATCTAAGCTCAAATATTGATTTTGAAATTTTTGCGATTTTTTGGACAGTTCGGTCTACAATTCCTATATTTACCCGTCTACTATTGCTGTCTATTAAGTCTTCATAATATTCTTTGGTCATATGAAAATTTGTCGAAAATTTCGCGATTCTTTTATCCGTTCGATCTACATCTCCTACCCCTACACCCGTCTACATTGCCATCCATAAAACCTTCATAATAATATTTGGATATACGCAAAATTTGCAATTCACGCGTCTTATTTACCAACGCCTGCGCTTTCGTAATTGCTAAAATGAAAATTTGACAAATTTCGCGGTTTTTGGTCTAAGCCTCTTATATACGCGTCTTCAATTGCCATCTATCCAACCTTCATAGTTATCTTAGGTCCGTTGAAAATTTCGCGATTTTCTTGACCATTTGATCTTCTCCTCCTATTTCCCCGCCGGTTTCCCGTTCTTTATGATAATCAAAACTCAAATGAGAAATTTTTCAAATTTCGCGATTTTGTTTGACCATTTGCTCCACATCTTCTTTATTTACCCGCGTACTCTAGCCGCCCATAAAATCTTCGTAAAAATCTGAAATGAATATACACTTGGAAAATGTTCCAATATCTAGAACTTTCAAGGTACACCTTCCATTGGCTCGGTCTACAACTTCCATTTAACCGTCTATTTATGCCATCTATATATTTTTTATAATAATCTAAGCTCAAGAATAATGTAAAGAGGCGAATTTTTGTAAATGTCGCCATTTTTATACATTTTTTATAGAAATACATATTTTGCATATGTATTGCATATTGAATATGCAAAATATGCAATATTTGCATATATTAAATATGCAGTTTTTGAATGCAAAGATGGCTTATTAAACTAGTCTAAATCCAAATTTTCACCTCAATCAACCTTCATTTAAAAAGTGCATAAATTCCGATGTCTCATAAATAAACAGGGCTGCAAACCCAAAAAAATTTTCGGAACCTCCGGTTTGCAGGTTCGAACCAAAATTTACCAACAGTTAAGGTTCGGAAATTTGAGGTTCGAGGTTTTCGGGCTTTGGTTTTGGTTCGAACCTTGGTTCGTTACACGTTTTACCCAATATATTTAAAATAACAAGAAATTTTATTAATATACAAAAAAATATTCAGTTTTTTTATTTTTGTTTACTTAAGTGTAATATTAATCTTTAATTTAAATTTATGAGTAGTATGCCTTCGAGTAGTTGACTGTCTATGCTACTTCTTTGATCAGACAAAATAAATTTTAAGGTGGAAAAAGCTCTTTCAACTGAGACTTGAGTGGATGGCACTGATAAGACAGTTAGCGCAACAGCTTTAAGCTGATTACATTGATGAGATGTCCAAAACTTTAAAATGTTGAACTTAGACGGTTCTCTATCAATGCCATCGAAGGCTCTAATTATGTCATTAATCGTTTTATTTTTTGAAACACTTTGCTGTTCGTTAACATTGCGGAGATAACTTTCTACATCGTCATCTTCTGAAATAGATAATGACAAAGCCAAATTCGGAACCTCAACACTGTTTAAGCTTTGAAGTCTATGAAAAATATTACCAATGTGTTGTTTGGCTTCTAGCTTTTGCGAATCACTTAATAGACTTTGGAATCGAGGATCTAGAAACACAGAGGCTAGTATGGGTGGAGATTTTATGACAAATTCGGAACGTCTTTCTAGAATTTTTAAGAAAATGGCATTAAACCTGCCTGGTGATTTTGAGACTCTGTCGGACAACATCAACCAGATAACAAAAAAGTCGCTAGGCAGGAGATCAGATTTCTGAAGTTTTAAGGAAGCGTCATACAGTGGACGTAGTACTGAAAAAACGGCATCTACTTTTTGCCATTCTGCTTGGCTTAAGTGTAACGATTTTATATCGCTCGAATGCGCAATGCAAAAATCTTTGAGATCGAGAAGGCGTCCGCACATTTTAAATGCAGAGTTCCATCTTGTTAGACAGTCGAGAATTGGTTTCTTTAAATTGCTTGCAAGCAACAAATTAAAGCATGTGGGAGTTCGTAGTTTTTTGCAAACTAATCTAATTCTGGACATATCAATATGTAATTCTTTAAAGAAATCCAAGGCAACTAAATTAAGCGTATGCGCTGCACAACGTATTGTAGTTATCTGATTATTCTGTAAAACCATATCTACCATACTGTGTGCGTCGCAACTGCATTCACCCTCAGCATCATCCAGTTCAGCTTTGCAAATGTTTTCCATTATATCGCCCACACGAACCATGTTGGCTCCGTTGTCAACTGTATAGGTGTGCACCTGACGCATAGATACATTGTAGGACTGTAAGGCGTCGACTATAATTGATGTGAGATTGGCGCTCGTGTGCTGGTTATGGACTTCTTTCATTGCTAGTGTATAAATCTTCAGTTCGCCCTCTAAAATAATTTGCACATTTATGCCAATTATCGACCGGTCTAAACGACTAACACAATCGGCTTTGATGGATATCAATCTGAAATAACACAGAAAATATTATGCTTTATTGAGTGTCAATTCATTTATTGGCTTTCAAATGAGTACATCACACCCGCAAAAATCATCATGAATGCATAAACATGTACGTCGATTTTCGGCAATGTACATACATATGTATCAGCAGTCCAATTTAGATATTTTTCCCACCAGATATCGACTGTAAATAGCTAAACAATGTCAAATAATTAGCTAGAATTGCAGGCTCCAGTTTTCGAGCTTACAAAATAGTAGGCTAAATTGGCAATTCTGGTATGTACATACATAATAATATGTTATATGCAAGTGAATTCATACATACAAATATTTAGCTAGCCATGTATGTATGCATGAATGTAGATATGTACAGACATATTTTTTCTGAACTTACCGATTCTGCAAAACATTGATTATGCTGACTCGTTAAATATCTAATGCTAATGTGCCTGTTTATAGCAAGTGGCGGCTCAAAGGCATTGCACAAAGGCTCAATGATTTTACGGAAGCCTGAATCCTCTAGCATCTTCAAAGGCCGACCATTCTTTGTTGTAAGCTCTACACAAGCATCCGATATAGCTCTTTGGAGATTTTCACTTTGATCAGTCTTTCACTCACGAAATGAGCATAGATGGGTGTTTGTTTGCCCACTAGGAACTTTTTTTCACAATAATTTGTTCAAAAATGCTTTTATGTTTTCGTTCAGGTGCCGCATCAAATTAGCTGCATGACGGCCGGTCATCTTGAGTTTACATTAGTGACATTCTGATTTATCAGTGCTCAAATTGTATGTAAATTTCATATATATTAGATTTGATGTCATTGCTGAGCACCTGCTTAGTCAAACTTCTTAAACAAAATGAAATGCGCGTACCATTCTGATTTGTATACACATGTTTTGTCTCTTTCGTTTTCATTCTTTTGGGCAAATTGTTGGCGCGCTCACTCGCTTTGTAGCATGTGTGTATGTATATATTTTTGCTTAAGCATGCACAAATTTGCTTAGCGCCCGATACACCAAAACGCTAATTATCGTTTGTCGCAAAATTTGTGTTCGGCGCTTTAGATCAGTGGTGGGCAAACCCTTGCTTCGAGATTTTTTCGGCAATTGGCGCCAGTCAGTCTCATAATAATCTGCGTCGCAAATTAACTCGCTTGGAATTGTCCACAAAAACAACAAATAGCCCGCATACGAAAAACGCGGCCATATACAAACACGGCATTATACAAAACAAAAACAGTTTCATATGCGTGCTCTCCTCTCTTTCTTTCCGAACGAAGGTTTTGTTGTTGGCGCGTGCAGACCTGCAACAACATCATATGACTCTCTTCTCTCTCTCCTATGTCACTGGCAAATTAAAAAGCAACAACAATGTTGCTGAGCGCTGACCAGACACACGACCACACACACACTTCACACAAAAAAAACAAAAATCGGTTTTCTCTTTACATTGAATTTGTATATTATAAATTAATATGTTTGACTGGAAGTAAGAGCAAAGTATGTATTTCATAGTCGGGTTTGACCGACTTTCAGTATTGTTATATTTCTAATTGTCGACTCTGTTGTGGCGTACATGCAAGCGTACCCAAATAAATTTAATGTCAATAATTTTTTTTTTTTTGAACCGAACCAAAAGCTTGGGTTCGGAACGGGTTCGGGTTCAACTATTTTCGTCCCCGTGGTTCGGTTCAGGGTTTGGTTCACAGTAAAAAAAAAGCCGGAATTCCGGGTTCGAACCGGTTCGGTTCAAAACCGGTTTGCAGCCCTGGTTTTAAGTCCTGCAAAATCTGTAATCATGGCTATTTAGTAAAATTTTAATCAAAAATTCCTAAAAATTTGTCAAATTATTTGTCTGTGCACTCTAGATCGGACCTTAAAACGGCAAAATGGAAAAAAGTAGGTCTCAGCAATCCCAAAGCTAATATTTGTTGTATAATTAATAATTGTAAAAATCAAATAATTTTATTTAATATAAAAATGGTCGCGACAGAGCCTTAAAGTTTAAAAAAAATTACGCATACGACACGTTCATCAAATACAAATTTGAACAACAAAATTATTAGTTCATTTCATTTGCTGTCATCTTTCGAAATAACATATAGTTGTAGTCTTTTATTATTTTTTCAATTCGAATAGTTTAAAAAAAAACCCAACGCCGACTATTTATAAATGAATCAAATATATAATATGATAATAGGCAACACTGCATATAAGTTATTCACAAAAACTTTACAGCTTAAACGCTCCAGTTGAAGCTCGACTTTTTTATACACCTGAAAAGAGTATTATAATTTTGCCTAGGAGTTTGCAACGCATAAAAGGATCATCTCCGACCACATAATATATATATATTCTTGATCAGCATGACGAGCTGAGTCGATTGAGCTTTGTCCGTCCGTCTATCTGTCTGTCCGTCTGTCTGTTTGTCTGTCTGACCGTCTGTTCGTTTGTCTGTCCGTCTGTCTGTTTCTACGCGAACTAGTCCCTCAGTTTCGAAGCTATCGAGCTGAAATTTTGCACAGTGTCTTCTTTTAGCTGCACGCTGCTAATATGTCGAAACCGCCCGGATCGGATGATTACTTCTTGTAGTTGCCATAGGAACGATCGTTCGAAAAATGGGTTTTTGTGAGAAAAACTTTTTCGTTTCAATGTTAGTGTTCTTAAACTCGGTTATTAAAATTAAATGTTTTCAAACTGATCTGCGATGGTTGGTCGAAATCACTATCCTTTGGAGCGAGCTTTTTCAAGTGTATTAAAACTTCGGCACAGACGAAGATGGCTTTTCTTTCCCGTTTAATTTTGTTTTTGTTTACGCTTCTTATACACCAAAAAGCATCAGATAGGGGGGTGAGAGTATGACCTTACAAATTTCATATTCAGGAGGTCCAATCTAGTGTGCACTTAGCTTAAGTCTATTCATGGTGAAATGGCTAACCTTACTGAGCATTTTTGGAGTTGCCACATGTTATGAATCATACATGAGGTGTCAAATAATTTATACTGGAAAACGATATGGCATAAAAATCACCCTTTTTATTAAGATTTTGCTTACAAAGCGGTTTTTAGGACAATTGTATGAAGTCGATACATTTCAAGATTGTCTTCCGGAATGCGCTCCTACATATTTTAACGTAAAATCTTAGATCTCTGAGATTATTTGGCCCTCTAAGCGAATTCTTAAAAGAAATTAATAGATAGCTCCATAGCGTAATTTTGCACAAGAGAAAGGGACCTACGGTTAACCGACGAATGTGAACGGAAAAGTGTAAGAATCTTTGTCATACCCATTTACTTCACACCAGGCGCCAATAGCTGAAAAAGCGATCGGTTGGGTGATTTTTATACCCTTGCAAAGGGTATTATAATTTTGCCCAGAAGTTTGCAACGCATAGAAATATTCATTTCCCACCCCATAAACTATATATATTCTTGATCAGGGCGACGAGCTGAGTCGATTGAGCCATGCCCGTCCGTCTGTCTGTCCCTCTGTCTGTTTCTTCGTAAGCTAGTTTCTCAGTTTTAAAGCTATCGAGCTGAAATTTTTGCAGAGAGTCTTCTTTTTACTGCATCAAATGATCAAATGACTATATCTTGTAGCTGCCATAGGAACCATCGGTTAAAAAATTGGTCTTACTAGAAACAAATTTTTTGTTTTCAATTTTACCATAGTAACCAACTAGCTGGTGGCTAGTGGTTCTGAATTTCAAGGTTTCTTCAATAAGTATCGCGAATTTTGTGTTTTTCACCAAGTATTTATTTATTTATTAACATAATTTGTCCCCTTCAAAATAATCCTCATAGGATACAATATATTCATGTCAATGCTTCTTCCAAGCACTTAAAAAATCATTCTTTGTGACCTTGCTTAGCTCCTCCTTCGATGCCGTCTTTATCGCCGCAATCATTTCGAAGCGTCGTCCCTTCATGATCGTCTTTAGTTATGGGAACAGAAAAAGTCACGGGGCAGGTCGAGGGAATACGGTGACTGCTGCATTATTAGAGTGTTGTTTTGGTTAAAAATTAGCGCACAAGCAACGATTTCATTCTTTGGAATAGTTAAAAATCGAAGATGGGCCCAAACATGGGCAAGCAACATAGCTGGCAAAATTTATGTGCAGCCACAATAAATTCAAAATTCGGGATACTTTTTGAACAAACCTTGTATATATCGGCCAAAGTAGAGGAAGGGAGTGGGCGCACACACGAGTCACTGCCCGACAACTGACCACAGTTCCCCAATATTTCAAAACAGGATAAAAATCGAACAGAGCTAGTTTTTCATATGCATGAGAATAAATTTATTTAACCGATGAGAAAAAAAACCGAAATAATTTCGGAGAAAAAAATGGGAGTCCATTGATAATTATTTGATTTATGCATATCTAATAGGTTTTTTGCCTGGCATAACACTCGTCATCCGTTTCATAGATGACATAACTGACACGAGGCTCACCAGCTCGTTTCTGGGGTGACGGCAATTTCTCCAGTGAGGCCACCAAGTGTTCATTGACATTAATCTCCAGAACCAGTTCCATCATCATGCCATAGGAGATGCGTAGCATGCGTGTCCCTTCATTACGCCATTGCTGTATAGAATCGTCATTGGCCGAGAGTTCTTCATCCGAGCTTAAGTACATATACTTGAGGCAGCAGCCCCGATAGCCACGCATCTCCACTAGGTTAACAGACTTGGGCTGGAACTTACGTTTTCGTTTGAGTCGAGATTCCTCGAGCAAGCTCTCAGGATCACTCCTTTTATCAGTGCTGGTGCTGGAGCCGCTCCTGGAGCTGGTGCTGGAGCTGGTGGTGCTGTGCCTGTTCGCACTGCTTTCGCTGCTGTTGTCGCAATATTCCTGATCCGAGTCTATGCCGTAAAGATCCTCAGCTGGAAACAGCTTCGAACGTAGCAGGTGCACCTGTCGCGTATTAACCACCAGCAAGAGGTACTGCAGTTGACCATCGGGGCGCACAGTCTTGAGGAAAAGAATGTGGCCGAAAATCTCTTGAAGCTGCATTGGACTGTCATCGGTAGGTAAGAGAGCCACACGTAAAGCATCTGCATGGAACTGCACCGCCACATTCTCTCCCAAGGCTTCACCAACCACTTGCTGGCAACGTTGGCAGTGCATAAAACGAGTGCTGCTGGCTTGCTTTACTCGCGCCTGGAGTAGTCTTGCAGAAACCAAAATGTAGTTTAGACCAAAGAATAGCTCATCCTCGTGCGGATAACCGGGCACCTTATTTGCAAGACAGAAGAACGTTTGGGGTTCCATTGTATAAGCAGGAACAGGCTTGATCCTGGCATAGCGATGCATTCCACGCTCGTTGGAGCAGTTGCTGCAGTGGAACGAGCATTGGGTCGCCGCACTAAGGCACAAGCGCAGATCATCGATTTGTACCTCAACTGTGGACTGATTCAGCCTTTGGTGATTGATTCTCGTCAGGCTGAGACAAAACGTCACCGCATTGCAATGTTCCGCCGCGGCCGTCTGCGATGAGAGGTCTTCCGACTTGCTACTGAGCTCAAAGAATGCATCCAGCTCGATGCGATGCTCTATGCCGTCCTCAATCCAGCGAAAGCCAAAAGGATTAACTTCGATGCGCTTGCGATGCTGGTCCTTGTCTTGAAACCAGTGAGTCGAATTGAGCATCAAGACAACATTAAGATAATAAACACTGCGCACGTAGGAAATGACCACTTGTTCCAGACGCATTATGAATATTTTTGATTTGATTAACTCCAAATTATACACAATGACAATCCACACTGAGCATTGACAATGGGTTGCTATGATGACATCAACACAAAAAGTGTAGAAAAACGTTAAAAAATTAATTTTAATACTAGTGGAATTCCTGAAAGTGATCTAGATATGATTTAGATTTCGTCGAGCAGCTGCTCTTGAACGAGCTCAGCTACGAGCGTTGAGTTTACTTGTAGCATTTGTAGCTAGGGTGAACGAGCTTACTCGTTACAGCTCGTTGCAGTTCTCTACTCTATAGATATATAATGAAATAAAAAAGTATAATTAAGGGCTTGGCGGTATGCCGTTCGCCTAATATAGCTAGTCTTGAGCTGCGCATACCAAC
Source organism: Lordiphosa magnipectinata (assembly GCA_037044535.1). Taxonomy (NCBI): domain Eukaryota; kingdom Metazoa; phylum Arthropoda; class Insecta; order Diptera; family Drosophilidae; genus Lordiphosa; species Lordiphosa magnipectinata. The sequence goes on along the minus strand of JBAMBO010004219.1, from coordinate 107,774 downwards.
GCACCACGCTGGATACTACCCGCAGCTGCCCCCGTTCGTCACGAGATACTACGCTGTGCTCCACCAGGATGCGATTGGAATGTTCAGCTTAGATGTCAATCATAATTTCTTGCCGGTATTTGGTAGCCCCTTTAAGGAATTCAAGAAGTGTATACCAATTCTGAGCATTTAACATTTCGTGCAATTTTTGTGTTTTCATGCTCCATTGTCCAAAGTGCAGTGCCCGTTACTCTCCTAGCATCTTAAACAAAGATGGTTTTTTACATAAAAATGCTCCAATTGAAGTCCAACTTGGCAAAAACTTGGTGGGGGCGGAAAATTAAATAAAACAAGATAGAAAGTCGGTCAAGTCCGACTACAACATACTCTGTACCCTAAATGCCGCCGCTCGCATTTACTCACGAGTTATAAGCGCTATACGTTGTTATACGCTCATCTCGAAGTTTCTCTCTCTCTCTCTCTCTCTCACTAAGATTGCCTTTGCTGAAAGAAATAATAATAAATAATTTTGATAATTTACTAGATATCTCTAAAAGGTACGAGCAACCTATCATCAGAACTGTGGGAGATAGGACGTTTTTCCCAATTTGGGGTGGCGGGAGGTGGCGTGGCAAAAATTGAAAATAAATTTGATCTGCCTGCAAGTATAATGAGTTTTTGTCTCATACATGTCAAACCTCTATCTGAGATCTGTGCGTTCATACAGAACGACAGACACACAGACGGACAGACGGACATGGCTATATCGACTCGGCTGTTGATGCTGATCAAGAATATATATACTTTATAGGGTCGGAGATGATTCCTTCTGGCTGTTACATACTTTTGCACAAACTTCATATACTCTGTGTTCCTTCGGTACAGAGTATAAAAATGTGTGATTTGGGTAATAAAATAACTTAATAAATCCCTGTAGTTAATTTAAATATGTTTATTTGTAGTCTTAATATAATGGAAAGGTTTTTTTAATGAAATGAATGTCTCTGGTTTATTTTAGCCATAGTTGTAACAGTTTTTTCTTCGTCTTAAGATTAGTCTTCGTCTTAACCTTACGTCTTTCGTCTTGATGAGCAGCGACAGAACCCTACTTCTTTGATTCTCGGGACAAATCAGGTAGGTTTTTATCCAGTTTTAGAGTTAAATAAGAACACATTCTTTTCGCGTAATTTATTCCTTAATATTTTCGTTGCCTGCGCCACTCTGAGCGATAGATTTGTTGCATCAGCAATTGTGTTCCTGTGAATCCAACACTGTAAATGATTTGGCGGCAGGTTTGCCGCCTCTTTCCTCTCTGCTACGCTCAGTGGATCTGGCAAGGCTTGACAGATCAGGGATACCAGACCCATTCTCACAACACTTTTATCATATTTTCCTTAAATTGAACTAAAGAAATTGAACCAATGTAAGCCAATCTTTTATATCAGTAAAAATATGATTTAAGTGTTTTTAAGTATAATACTTTTAATTTTTTTTGGCTCGGTAGACTTTACTGTGGAATTGTAATATCGGTATTGGCAACTCGTTCTTCTTCCAAAAATTTAAATAGTTTTTAGGACAGTAACCATTTTAATTATATATTTTTCTATTTATTTATAATGTTAGAAACTCTTTTCGGCAAGCTCCACTACCAAGTACTACGAATCCGAAAATAAGTGGCCGTCACAGTTGAAAAAAATTATCTACACTGAAGAAAAAAGTGTTTAAAATAAAGCCTCATTGCAATGCCGCAAATATACTAGATCCGTATTTTCTGTGTTTTATCAATAGGTCAAGAAACAATGAATTTTGATTATTCAATAGGTGTCGCACAATGTCGGTACACAATCATGACTTATTGGCTGCAATTTGCATCATTATACCCTTGCAAAGGGTATTATAATTTTGCCCAGAAGTTTGCAACGCATAGAAATATTCATTTCCGACCCCATAAACTATATATATTCTTGATCAGGGCGACGAGCTGAGTCGATTGAGCCATGCCCGTCCGTCTGTCTGTCGCCGTCTGTCTGTCCGTCTGTCTGTCCGTCTGTCTGTCCGTCTGTTTCACGCAAACTAGTCTCTCAGTTTTAAAGCTATCGAGCTGAAATTTTGCACAGAGTCTTCTTTTTACTGCACGCTGCTAATATGTCGGAACCGACCGGATCGGATGACTATATCTTATAGCTGCCATAGGAACCATCGGTCAAAAAATGGGTCTTAGTGAGAAAAACTTTTTTGTTTTCAATGCCAGCGTCATAAAACTCGGCCATTATTAATAATATATGCTTTCAAACAGATTTGCAAACTTTGGTCAAAATCGAATGACCATATCTTATAGCTGCCATAGGACCGATCGGTCGGAAAATGGGTCTTACTGAGAAAAACTTTTTTGGTTTCAATGTTAGCGTCATAAAACTCGACCATTATTAATATTATATGCTTTCAAACAGATTTGCAAACTTTGATCAAAGTCGGATGACTTTATCTTATAGCTGCCATAGGACCGATCGGTCGGAAATCGGGTCTTAGTGAAAGAAAATTTTTTTTTTCCTGGTAAATCGATCTTAAGGTCGGTGATTATTAATATTAAACGCTTTCAAACTAATTTGAAAAATTTGGTCGAAATCAGATGACTATATCTTCAGGCTGCCATAGGACTTATCGGTCGGAAAATGAGTCTTAGTGAGAAAAACTTTTTGTTATCAATTTTATCGTTCTTAAACTTGCCGATTGTTAATTTGATATGTTTTCAAAAAGATTCGCGAAATTTGGTCGAAATCAGATGTTCATCTGACGGAAAAAGTTACAAAAGTTTTTGATTTTTATCTAAGCGTTCTTAAACTCTGTCATTTCAAAAACAGCATTTGCAAGGGTACAAAAACTTCGGCACAGACGAAGTTAGCTTGGCCTTCTCGTTTTCTTCATCCATGATTGAGCGCAATTTTCAAAGCAAGTTATAAACACCGTGAGACTTGGACCAAATTTTGAAACTGGCTACAAAATATGAATTTAATTCTTACAAAAGTGTAAGATATTCACAACAAGCCCGTTTGCCGGGGTGGGGCATCTATGTCGCATGTTATTAATTTTAATTTGTTTAATTTAAAGCCTATGAAAATTGTACATACATCTTACCAGCTGGTTACACTGTCCCAAAACAAAACAAGAAAGAAAGTCGGTCAAGCCCGACTATAACATGCTCTGTACCCTTAACGTCGCAACTCGCATTTGCTCACGAGTTATACGCGCTCATCTCTAATACGGGTGGGGGGGTGGCTGGTGTTTACTGGCCGTTTTTTGCTCATAACTTGAGTATCGTTCATCCGATCTTTATCATTCCTTCAGCAAATCGATAAATAATTTTGTTTACAAGGTATCCCTAGAAGGAACGAACGATCTATCTTCAAAACTGTACGAGATATGACGTTTTTTTCAAATTGCGGGGGCGGGAGGGGGCGTGGCAAAAATTGAAAATAAACTTGATCTGCCTGCAAGTATAAGAAATATATGCCCCATACATGTCAAACCTCTATCTCTTACCATCTCTGAGATCTCTTCGTTCATACGGACGGACGGACGGACAGACGGACAGACGGACAGACGGACGGACGGACAGACGGACATGTCTATATCGAATCAGCTGTTGATGCTGATCAAGAATATATATACTTTATAGGGTCGGAAGCGATTCCTTCTCCATGTTACATACTTTTGCACAACCTTAATATACTCTATGTACCTTCGGTACAGAGTATAAGAACTGTCACTTTTAGTATTTTTGTTTTGGCAGTTCCTTTGTTGAGTTATATACTAAGCTCAAGAATGGAAAACTCAGAAGTAACGGGACATTAAAGATGAGAACTATTTGTACCTGAGAATGTAGATGACTGTGTCGGTAATTACGTACAAATTAAATTAATTCAACTTAAAATAAAAACGATTATTCGCCATAATGTTTTTGTTCTTAATTATTGTGCTGATATATTTAGTTAAGTTTTCATCAAAAGCGGACATCAAACTTTTTGACTAAATAAGTTGTGAAGCTTTTAAAAATTGCAAGTTTTAAATGATTTTTTGTTATTTGTTTGGAAAGAATGGGATAGAATGTGTATAGTTTCGGCTTGTTTCCATTTGAGATTAGCGCGAAATTGAAAGTCGTTTCAAGGTCTTTCCAAACGGCAAAAGTTTGTTTTGCACCGATTTGCACTACATTTACGGTATTCACCAGCTCTCGTAAAACTCCAAAAGCTTACGACATAACAACAAAACACATAGGAAAAAAATTACCAACTTTATGTTGCCCTGGGGTATTGCTTGTAAAAGTGGAAAAACTTGAAGTGTTAAAAGTATCGGCTAAAAATACTTAGTATCGTACTTATCTGATATAGAAATTTAGATAATTTTATGTGTAGCCATTGGCTGAGTGGATAGGATTGTCACCTTGTATTTTTTGATATTCCGGTTCGAGTCCCGGTAAAGGATGGTGGGTTAATAATCTTTCTTTTTTTTTTTGTTATAAAACAGCCCAAAACTATGTCCGAGATCAGAAAAGATGTCAATCACAAACGATAATAATAGGAAATAAAAAAATAAAAAGTCAGCTCCATGGTTCGAACACACGTCTTCCCGTCCACGCCACTGAGGCGTCATTTCAATTAACAGCAAAATTCACAGCCTGTCAAAAACAGCTGACTTACGCCAAAAACTACGAGGGTAAAGAGAAGGGGTGCTCAATAGCTGCGTCGCGTAAATTTACACAATTACGCTTTTACGAGGGCTTGTCAATACCCTAAATGTTTTTTTTTTCGATAGAGTGTAAGTGTAAAGACAAGTTGGTGATGGATGTGTGGTCAGAAAATTTCACCTCAAATGATTCTGCCGCTATGATACTCACAATATTGGAATTCGCCGATACTTCTACGGTAAAACTAAATAATTTTTCTTTCATAAAACTTATATAAGCGATTTAGAAATGATTTTCATAAAGAAAATACTACTTGGAAAACCCATCTCTTAACTTTTAGTGCCCGTAACTGGCGAACCGTGCATGTCCGACCCACCTCTGGAACAATTGGCGGAGCAGCATATCACCGCTTGTACATATCATTCGCATTCCAAATAAATGTGTCCATTCGAGCTTCAAAATGTAATACCAGCTTATAATCCGATGATTGATGTTCCAAATCAATCATGTTTTCTTTCTATATATAAAATAAAAAATATTTTTGAAAAGGGAACATTAGCAACTCAAAGCAAGTTTTTATGAACATACAAAATTGATTTTGAAGTGAGAACATTTTACTACAAATGTGAAAAACTATTCTTGCGCTGTTTTTGACAACATTTGTGCTCATTTAAGTCCATTATTCTCTGGTTCTCACTCTGTGTACCTAAGAGAATGCTGAAAAATAAAAACCAAGCTAAGAAAAGCTTGAATGCTCCTAGTCCACCCTCCTTAAACTTGGGCTAAAGAATTGCGAGTCCACACTCAAACGAAAAAGATATTGCATTTTCCACCGTTTAATTTTTGTAAAATTTTGTTAATACATTCACGAACAAACTCTAAACTTACAAGCAGCTACTCTAAATCCAATACAAAATGTCTTACAATATGTAATGAAGAAACTCAAATCGATTTTAAAAGGAATTGTAATTTAATGAAGACAACTTAGATTAAAATTACCTGTGTGTAATACGTTGGAGTGTGTACCAATCCATTTCGCTCAACATATTGTTATTTTGCGGAAATATTGATCTCTAAACATGTGAAATCTAAATGTTTTTTATGTAAATAATAAAAATACCGTAAAAATATTGCGAAACTAGTTCTCTAGCTCTCTAAAAAGGCATCGCACACTTTTGGGCGGCGAAACGCAAATCAAATAGCCCAATACGCACTCCCAGCCTGGAGCCAACGAGATAGAAAGCTGAAAGCTAATTGATTGCATGTCGGGTGGGCTTTGACTGGGCATTAACTTTAAGCTGACCGGGATAGATGTGAGGTCATGTGGGAAATGATAGACTGAAATGTACTGGAATGATGCAATGGAAGAAATTTGCCTAAAATTATCATCAATTTGGTTCTAATAACTGATTTGTGTGACATGTGTGGACGCTATAATTTCGCCATAGGAACCAGACAAAATATCGCTCGAAATTAACATATAAAACAATTTAATAATATTGTCGAAGAAAATCAAAATCCACAAAATATATTTTTTGTGCCTTTTTTCAATCATCGCGCACAGGGCGATCTGCGGCTGCTCAGCAACAGTTAAGCTAAGATTAAAACACCTACAGTCAGAGAAAAATATCAGACTGATCGTGCTTGATATCAAACAGTTTTGATGTCAAAAGTACGGTAAGATGGAACATTCTTGGATCTAAAACGAAAATACCGAGTTTATTCAATGAATATAGAAGTGATATTTAATTGTTCAGTTTAGGGGGTTAAGCCCCCCCTGGCGAGAAATCACTTTTCTCTTTTCAGAAAAAAAATAAAATAAAATTTTTGATGGTCTAGCACTGGTTTAGTTTTGGATAATTTTCGTCTTCACTGTTGTGAACTATTGGTTTGATCTAGTTCAATAATTGCGTGGACTTCGCTCGTTCCATTCTTAAGCATTTGACTTTAATTCAATTAAAATAACTTCAAAGAAAAGAAAAATTCATGATTTGACGTACTACTTTTCTAAAGAACAGAAGAAAAGTGATACAAATGAAATTGAAGGTACAAATGTGTCATTGGGCGTGTTCAGCAGAATAATTGATCCCTGAGCAGGCATAAGAAAAAAATGTTGTATCGAATAGTTTCTGCTGTTGGAGGGAGCAGTATCACTTTAAAGTAGCGTACTATTTTTTTGATACATGCTCCTGTATCATGATACCTCAAATTGGCTATTCTGATGCCGCATCTCTCGAGTTCAGTATTAAGATAATTGCAAATTTATACTTGATCAGGGAGCAAGTTGTTCTGCTGAACACGGCCATTGATTGTAAACGCAAATGTAGCAGGTGAAGTGGCAAGTGAAGTTGCCATATTTTTCGAAGATGCTGATTCTAAACGAGACATAGTGTGTTTTGTCAATCAAATCATCCCAGATGGCAAAAGGCACCAATGGTTTATGCAACGCATTCAGGTTCCACCAGTCTCATTTAAATTTCCGGAAAGTGAAAAGCGAAACTTGTGTTTTAATCACAATTGGCTGTCTCGTTGGCCATGGCTAACTTACTCAATGTCTACGGATGATGCCGGAGCAAAATGACATTCTGGAGCAGTCGGTCGAAAATGACGGAAATTTTTGCGCGCTACTGCGGTATCGAGTAAACGCTGGTGATAACAAATTGAAGCAACATTTAGAGACTGGGCCAAGAAACGCCAAATATGTAAGTCCTCTAATGCAGAACGAGATAATTAATGCATGTAATCGAGTTATTACGACTCACATTGTTGAGGCAATCAACTCCTCAAATGCATTTTCAGTGCTCGCAGATGAGACAACGGATATCGCAAATGTAGAGCAATTTTCATTATGCTTTAAAAATTAGGATGTCAAACAAAAACATATACGAGAAGACTTCCTTTGCTTTGTGCCTGTCATTGACGTAACTGGAAAAGCTTTGGCAGAAGTAATTATCAACACGATGAAACATCTAAATATCGAAACTCAAAAGATGGTTGGCCAGGGATATGACGGCGCTGCTGCAATGAGTGGACATTTTAAAGGAGCTCAAAAATATGTTCGAAATGTGCTCGAACATGCTATAAATGTCCATTGTGCTGCACATTCATTAAACTTGGCCATATCTGATGCTTGCAGTATTCCATCAGTTCGCAACTGCATGGGATCACTAAGCAGTATATGCTCATTTTTGAATACTCCAAAGCGGCAGTCTTAACAAAAAACATTGATCTTTTGGAATCGACTTCTACAGCGACAAAATTGAAGAAGCTGTGTCCAACCCGGTGGGTTCAGCGTCACGAGTCTGTACTGGTGTTTCTCTAGGCGAAATTGCAGACTGGGATGACAATACGAGTGCATCGTTGGCACATCAATTGGGTACATTAATTAAAACCCCAGAGTTTCAGTGTGCAATTAGAAGCATAGCAGCCATATTCGCAGTCACATTGTCACTTAGCCGACTTCTTCAAACTGAATCAGCGGACCTGGAAACAGCGATGAAATATACAAAGACCGTTACAGACGAACTGAAAGGTATGCGAAAAATGCTGAAACTGTGTTTGAAAACATATTTTCTGAGGTTTCAGCGTTCTGCAAGGAAAATTGCATTTCTATTGTGATTCCTAGACGCTTATCAGGACTGATAAAAGGTAGCTCCGACCAGTCAAAGTCCAATGCATCAGCAGAGATGCATTTAGGGGTTGCAATACTTCTGCCATTTTTGGATTCAGCATTGTCACAGATTAAACACAGGCTATCTAACCATAAACCAGTGTGCCTTGGCTTTAGCTGCATTCAAAAATATAGTCAAAATTGGAACTCGGAGGATGACAGCAAAGCAAAAACAATTTTGGAACGCTATTCTACATTTGTTACCTGCTCAACTGCTGAGGGAATTCCCGAAATAAAACCTTGGAGGCCATGTGTCGCCAACGCTTTGCATCCAAAAACCCTGAAAGAAGCAATGCAGAAAACTGACGCGGTAGTGTTCCCAAATGTTAATATTCTGCTGCAAATGTTCATGGCATTGCCAATTACAACATCGGCTGCCGAAAGATCTTTTTCTTCTTTGAAGATTTTAAAAACATATTTGCGGAATTCGATGGGAGAAACCCGCTTAAATGGACTGGCCCTTTTATATATTCATCGTGACATTAAGGTCAGCGCTGATGACGTACTGAACATCCTCGGTATGGAGCAACGGAGATTGGAGATTGCTATTAAATAAGTAGATATAACTTTAATCAAAATTTTAATATGAAGTCGTCAAATACATATTTTAAATACTCCACTAAGAAAGTATTAATTAAAAAAAACTTGTTAAGGGCAGGGAGCCCATTTTTGTAATGTGTCGCTAAAAATTGAATTACACAAAAACAATAAATGATATGATATGATATCTGGATTTTTCTCGGAAACAGCTAATCAGAAATGTATAAAATAAAAAAAATGTGCTCAGAATTGATGTGGTTATCAATTTGGGATAGGTTCAAAAACATCGGAGCTGTAGGGTTGCAGAGTCAAAATTTCGAAAATCGCCCAATTTTTGCATTTGTGTTTTAGTTATGACAGGAAAAAAATTCATCCAAATCGGTTGATTGGTTCCCGAGAAATTTGGGTTAAGGTGCGTCAAGACATAATAAAAAAACATCACCTAAAATTTCCTAGTAAAATGTATTTTAATAATCAACTTTTTGGAAAATTACAAACGTTTTATGACTTTTTATACCCTTGCAAAGGGTATTATAATTTTGCGCAGAAGTTTGCAACGCATGGAAATATTCATTTCCGACCCCATAAACTATATATATTCTTGATCAGGGCGACGAGCTGAATCGATTGAGCTTTGTCCGTCCGTCTGTCTGTCTGTCTGTCTGTCCGTCTGTCTGTCTGTCCGTCTGTCCGTCTGTTTCTACGCAAACTAGTCTCTCAGTTTTATAGCTATCGAGCTGAAATTTTGCACAGAGTCTTCTTTTTACTGCACGCTGCTAATATGTCGGAACCGACCGGATCGGATAACTATATCTTATAGCTGCCATAGGAACCATCGGTCAAAAAAATGGGTCTTAGTGAGAAAAACTTTTTTGTTTTCAATGCCAGCGTCATAAAACTCGGCCATTATTAATAATATATGCTTTCAAACAGATTTGCAAACTTTGGTCAAAATCGAATGACCATATCTTATAGCTGCCATAGGACCGATCGGTCGGAAAATGGGTCTTACTGAGAAAAACTTTTTTGGTTTCAATGTTAGCGTCATAAAACTCGGCCATTATTAATATTATATGCTTTCAAACAGATTTGCAAACTTTGATCAAAGTCGGATGACTTTATCTTATAGCTGCCATAGGACCGATCGGTCGGAAATCGGGTCTTAGTGAAAGAAAATTTTTTTTTTCCTGGTAAATCGATCTTAAGGTCGGTGATTATTAATATTAAACGCTTTCAAACTAATTTGAAAAATTTGGTCGAAATCAGATGACTATATCTTCAGGCTGCCATAGGACTTATCGGTCGGAAAATGAGTCTTAGTGAGAAAAACTTTTTGTTATCAATGCTAGCGTCATAAAACTCGGCCATAATTAATATTATATGCTTTCAAACACATTTGCAAATTTTGGTCAAAATCGGATGACTATAACATATAGCTGCCATGGGACCGATCGTTCGGAAAATGGGTCTTAGTGAAAAAACTTTTTTGTTTTCAATGCTAGCTTCATAAAACACGGCGATTATTGATATTATATGTATTCAAACAGATTTGCAAATTTTGGTCAAAATCGGATGACTATATCTTATAGCTGCCATAGGACCGATCGGTCGGAAAATGGGTCTTAGTGAAAAAACTTTTTTGTTTTCAATGCTAGCTTCATAAAACTCGGCGATTATTGATATTATATGTATTCAAACAGATTTGCAAATTTTGGTCAAAATCGGATGACTATATCTTATAGCTGCCATAGGACCGATCGGTCGGAAAATGGGTCTTAGTGAGAAAAACTTTTTTGTTTTCAAGTATATCGTTCTTAAAGTCGGTGATTCATAATATTGAACGCTTTCAAACTAATTTGAAAAAGTTCATCGACATCGGATGACTATATCTTATAGCTGCCATAGGACCGATCGGTCGGAAAATGAGTCTTAGTGAGAAAAAACTTTTCTGTTTTAAATTTCATCTTTCTTAAACTCCGCGATTGTTAATTTGATATGTTTTCAAAAGGATTCGCGAAATTGGAAAATGGGTTTTAGTTAAAAATTTTTTTAGATTTTTATGTAAGCGTTCTTAAACTCTGACATTTCAAAAACAGCATTTGCAAGGGTATAAAAACTTCGGCACAGACGAAGTTAGCTTGGCCTTCTCGTTTTTAAGTTTTTTGATAAAAAAAACATGGAATTTTCAAAAATACGAGTGTCGATGAACATTTTGTTCATATACGAGGGTCAGAAAAAAATAATTATTTTTGTAGAACATATTGTCAGATCTGCTTGAAAGTTGTACGGAATGTTTTTAAGACCCTAATAGCACGTTTAAGCAAATAAAATAAATAAAAAAAAATGTTTCCTGCTGTAGATCCTACGATTAAACCCCCCTCCCCCCCTGGAAAAATCCTGCATACGCCACTGCACTGTACCAATATATATATTCTTGATCAACGTCAACAGTCGAATCGATATAGCCACCTGTCTGTCTGTATGAACAATCAGATCTCAGAGACAGTGAGAGTAAGAGAGAGGGTTCCATGTGTATAGGACAAATACTTGCAGCTGCGCTAGCAGCTTTGACCGTAAGTGTGCTAAGGTAGATGGCAGCTTCCTGGATGGCTACCAGCACTGCTAGGTACACTCCCACCTACTTTTTCGTCGAGCTTAGAGATATCCGTGTAGATATTGATGGCGTTAGCTCTGCTATGGGGAAGGTTTGGGATGTAGACGTCGCACTGTTGTCCAGGCGCGATCCGCCTTGGAAAAAACCCTAAATTCGTTTTTGTTGAAAAGTTGTATAGAATTATACATTCAATGACTGACTCGCTCTTGTCGAGCGATCCTGCTTTTATTTCTAAATTTTTCATCCCGTAATTTCTAGCTTATTTTGTGTGTAGTCACATCCGTGTATGTAAATAGAAGAATGCATTCGTGAAAGGAATACACATTGTCTCACACGATGCATATTAAGTGGCGGGCACAGGATGACCTGTTCAAGTGGAGTGTCTAAACCTTGACAGCAATCCTAATTAAATTAAGTGTTACAAAAAATTACATATTTATGATGCTGATTAATGATAGGCTGCGTGTTGTGAAAATTATATATGATGCTACATGTGCGGCAAGTCGAATAACATGTTCAAGGGTGAACAAAAGTAGAACATTTTTTTTTAGCTAAAGCGACTGTATAAATACTCAAATTAAGGTAGCCAACATATTGCTTTGATATGATGACGAATATAAATGTTACAGCCGCCTGAACTTAGTAAATTTTTCGCAATCCGACAAATTCAAAAATTTTGGATTATTAATTAAATTTGACCATAGAATAAAAAGCATACATTGTATAATCTTTGGTTTGACTTATCATATCTTCGGCTATAGTGAGCATCTTTAAGCTGTTAATTTTTTTTGGATAGGTGTACTATTTCTCTTTTTAGAAGTCTTTAAAATTATAATATTTTAGTTGTAGTTTGTAAACAGTTCCTTTACTCGCAGGTACCTATCTTACATCGAATTTTAAACTTTCCGAAGCTGGCAAAAGTTGTCTTCAAAAGCATTAAAAAATTTTTTTGCTTCATTTTACAGTCTATGTCCTTTAAGGAAAATATCATTGTGTTAACTAGCCGTTTTTTGCTCATAACTTGAGTATTGTTCATCCGATCTTTATTATTCCTTCAGGAAATCGATAAATAATTTTGATTACTAGATATCTCCATCTATTATAAAAACTGTGGAAGATACACGTTTTTTCCAAATTGCGGGGGCGGGAGCGTGCGTATCAAAAATTGAAAATAAACTTCATCTGCCTGCAACTATAAGAAATATATGCCCCATACATGGCAAACCTCTATCTCTTACCATCTCTGAGATCTCTTCGTTCATACGGACGGACGGACAGACAGACAGACGGACGGACGGACAGATGGACATGGCTATATCGACTCGGTTGTTGATGCTGATCAAGAATATATATACTTTATAGGGTCGGAAACGATTCCTTCTCTCTGTTACATACTTTTGCACAAACTTAATATACTCTATGTACCTTCGGTACAGAGTATAAAAAGTAGAGGAAAGCTAATTTCGGATCGACCGAAGTTTATATACCCTTGTAGCTTGATGGCGCCACTACTTTGAGCACTTGCTTCCCAGTTTGTTATTTCGCAGCTATACGATGAGGTCATCCGATTTTGACCGAACTCCCCAAAATTGTGTGGAAACTGATAATATTCACAACTGGAAGGTATAGGAACGATCTGTATCATTCCTTCAGCAAATCGATAAATAATTTTGTTAACAAGGTATCTCTAGAAGGTACGAACGATCTATCTTCAAAACTGTAGGAGATATGACGTTTTTTCCAAATTGCGGGGGCGGGAGGGGGCGTGGCAAAAATTTAAAATAAACTTGATCTGCCTGCAAGTATAAGAAATATATGCCCCATACATGTCAAACCTCTATCTCTTACCATCTCTGAAATTTCTTCGTTCATACGGACGGACGGACAGACAGACAGACGGACATGGCTATATCGAGCCGGCTGTTGATGCTGATCAAGAATATATATACTTTATAGGGTCGGAAACGATTCCTTCTCCCTGTTACATACTTTTGCACAAACTTAATATACTCTATGTACCTTCGGTACAGAGTATAAAAAGTAGAGGAAAGCTAACTTCGGCTCGACCGAAATTAATATACTCTTGCAGCTTGAATATTTATATAAATTAAGGATTTGAATGATTTTCAGCGAACATTCATAGCTGAGTTATTTTCAAAACTCAGCAATAGATGGCGCCACTACTTTGACCATTTGCTTGCCAGTTTGCTATATGGCAATTATACGATATATTCTTAAGATTTTGACCAAACTCCCCAAAAACTCTGGGGCAACCGATCATATTTATAACTGTAAGGTATAATTTTTACAATTTATTTGCCAATATTGATGTAGCTACAAGTTTAAACTTATGATTATTGCACCAGTCACAAAAACAATCTTAGAGGAATATATTTTGAGCATCCTAACCTATAATAATTTAGCATATTTTATTTTATTTTTAATTTAAGACGCTAATAATGAAAACCAAAAAGTTTTTCTCACTAGAACTACTTTTTCGACCGATCGTGCCTATCGCAGCTATATTCTATAGTCATCCGATTTGGATTAACCTTGGCAGAATTGTGTGATAGCTTATAGTATTGATCAGTAACAAGTTTGGGAGCGACAGCATTGACAAGTAGTACTAAGTAGACAAGCAGACTTAGTAGTTTTCCTACTAAGACTTTTTTTTATACTCTGTGCCGAAGGTACTTGGAGTATATTAAGTTTGTGCAAAAGAATGTAACAGCCAGAAGGAACCATTTCCGAACCTATATATATTCTTGATCAGCATCAACAGCCGAGTCGATATAGCCATGTCCGTCTGTCCGTCCGTCCGTATGAACAAACAGATCTCAGAGATGGTAAGAGATAGAGGTTTGACATGTATGGAACATATATTTCTAATACTTGCAGGCAGATCAAGTTTATTTTTAATTTTTGCCACGCCCCGTCCCGCCACGCAATTTGGATAAAACGTCATATCTCCCACAGTTTTGATGATAGATTGTTCGTACCTTCTAGAGATATCTAGTTGTCAAAATTATTTATCGATTTGCTGAAGGAATGATAAAGAGCGGATGAACGATACACTAGTTATGAACGCGCCGATCTCAGAGACTATAAGAGATAGGGACACAAATTTTGGCATGCACATAGGTGTATACCGTACCCAGATCAAGTTTGTTTCAGATTTTGAAAATATACCCCCCCCTCCCCACTAAAATCGCTAAAAACAACCACTTCATGCAGGCAGCGCTGCCTGCGCAGGCCGCGTGTGACCGCGCGTGTGTGTGTTTGTGTGCGCTCGTATGTGTGTATGCGTTTGTGAATGCAAGTGTGTTTGTATGTGTGTCTCAACTGAACAGGGTATTTTGCTAGTATTGGTCGGGTATTGGGTATCGGGCAGGGTATTGGTCGCAGTGCGCTATGTCCCCAACAACAAACAAAAATTACCCAGTCTAGCACTGTGTTATTAGTTCATTTCATTTGCTGTCATCTTTCGAAAAAACATATAGTTGTAGTCTTTTATTATTTTTCCAATTCGAATAGTTTTTAAATAAAATCAAAATAAATCTCGACTTTTTTATACACCTGAAAAGAGTATTATAATTTTGCACCGGAGTTTGCTACTCATAGAAGGAATCATCGACCTGAGTCGCCTGAGCTTTGCCCGTCCGTCTGTCCGTCTGTCTGTTTCTACGCGAACTAGTCCCTCAGTTTCGAAGCTATCGAGCTGAAAATTGCACAGTGTCTTCTTTTAGCTGCACGCTGCTAATATGGGGAAACCGCCCGGATCGGATGACTACTTCTTGAAGCTGCCATAGAAACGATCGTTTGAAAAATGGGTTTTTGTGAGAAAAACTTTTTTGTTTTCAATGTTAGTGATCTTAAACTTGGTCAATATTAAAATTAAAAATTTTCAAACCTGATCTGCGAAGTTTGGTCAAGATTCAATGACTATTTCTTATTGCTGTCATAGGAACCATCTGTCGGAAAATGAGTGTTAGTGACAAAAACTTTTTTGTTTTCAATTTAATCGTTTTTAAACTCAGCGGTTGTTAATTTGATATGTTTTCAAAAAAAAGGGAGACCCCCTGGTAACCAACTAGCTGCTGGCAAGCGGTTCTGAATTTCAAGGTTTCTTCATTAAGTATCGCGAATTTTGTGTTTTTTCAAAAAGTATTTATTTATTTATTAATATCTAATTTGTCCCCTTCAAAATAATCCTCATCGGATATAATATATTCATGCCAATGCTTCTTCCAAGCACTTAAAAAATTATTCTTTGTGGGCTTATTTAGCTCCTCCTTCGATGCCGTCTTTATCGCCTCAATCATTTCGAAGCGTCGTCCTTTCATGATCGTCTGTAGTTATGGGAACAGAAAAAGTCACAGGGGGCAGGTCGAGGGAATACGGTGACTGCTGCATTATTAGAGTGTTGTTTTGGTTAAAAATCAGCGCACAAGCAACGATTCCATTTTTTGGAATAGTCAAAAATCGAAGATGGGTCCAAACATGTGCAAGCAAAATAGCTGGCAAAATTTAAGTAAACATTCAAAATGGCCGGCCTTGTCAGCACAAGTGAGGGACATGAGAACCAACGATACTTTTAAAATAATCCTTGTGTATATCGGCCAAAGTAGAGGAAGAAGGAGTAGGCGCACATACGAGTCACTGCCCGACAATTGGCCACAGTTCCTAAAACGGGATAAAAATGCAAAGAACGAGTTTTTCATATGCGTGAGAATGAATTTATTTAACCGATGAGAAAAAAAACCGAAATAATTTCGGTGAAAAAAATGGGAGTCCATTGATAATTATTTGATTTATGCATTCTAATAGGTTTTTTGCCTGGCATAACACTCGTCATCCGTTTCATAGATGACATAACTGACACGAGGATCACCAGCTCGTTTCTGGGGTGACGGCAATTTCTCCAGTGAGGTCACCAAGTGTTCATTGACATTCATCTCCACAACCAATTCTATCATCATGCCATAGGAGATGCGTAGCATGCGTGTCCCTTCATTCCGCCATTGCTGTATAGAATCGTCATTGGCCGAGAGTTCTTCATCCGAGCTTAAGTACAGATACTTGAGGCGGCAGCCCCAATAGCCACTCATCTCCACTAGGTTAACAGACTTGGATTGCAGATTTCGTTTAAGACGAGATTCTTCGAGCAAGCTCTCAGGATCACTCCTTTTATCACTGCTGGTGCTGGAGCCGCTCCTGGAGCTGGTGCTGGAGCTGGTGGTGCTGTGCCTGTTCGCACTGCTTTCTCTGCTGTTGTCGCAATATTCCTGATCCGAGTCTATGTCGTAAAGATCCTCAGCTGGAAGCAGCTTGGATCATAGCAGGTGCACCTGCCGCGTATTAACCATCAGAAGAAGGTACTGCAGTTGACCATCGGAGCGCACAGTCTTGAGGAAAAGACGCGTTTTGTCCAAACTAATGGGCGCAGCATCATGCAGCAGACGTAGCATCAATTGAGTAGCTGTGATATGGCCGAAAATCTCTTGCTGCATTGGACTGTCATCGGTAGGTAAGAGAGCCACACGTAAAGCATCTGCATGGAACTGCACCGCCACATTCTCTCCCGAGGCTTCACCAACCACTTGCTGGCAACGTTGGCAGTGCATAAAACGAGTGCTGCTGGCTTGCTTTACTCGCGCCTGGAGTAGTCTTGCAGAAACCACAATGTAGTTTAGACCAAAGAATAGCTCATCCTCGTGCGGATAGCCTGGCACCTTATTTGCGAGACAGAAAAACGTTTGGGGTTCCATTGTATAAGCAGGAACAGGCTTGATCCTGGCATAGCGATGCATTCCCACCAGCTCGTTGGAGCAGTTGCTGCAGTGGAACGAGCATTGGGTCGCCTCACTAAGGCACAAACGTAGATCATCAATTTGTACCTGAACTGTGGACTGATTCAGCCTTTGGTGATTGATTCTCTTCAGGCTAAGACCAAAGGTCACCTCATTGCAATGTTCCTCCGCCGCCGTCTGCAATAAAAGGTATTCGGACTTGCTACTGCGCTCAAAGAACGCATCCAGCATGATGCGATGCTCTATGCAGTCCTCAATCCAGCGAAAGCCAAAAGGATTAACTTCGATGCGCTTGCGATGCTGGTCCTTGTCTTGAAACCAGTTCGTTGAATTGAGCATCAAGACAACATTAAGATAATAAACACTGCGCACGTAGGAAATGACCACTTGTTCCAGACGCATTATGAATATTTTTGATATGATTAACTCCAAATTATACACAATGACAGTTCACACTGAGCATTGACAATGGGTTGCTATGATGACATCAACGCAAAAAGTATAGAAAAACGTTAAAAAATTGATTTTGATACTAGTGGTATTCCTGAAAGTGATTTAGATTTGATCTATAAATATGTAATGAAATAAAATAGTATAAATAAAGGCTTGGCGGCCTGATATAGCTTGTCTTGAGCTGCGCATACCAACGCACCACGCTGGATACTACCCGCAGCTGCCCCCGTTCGTCGCGAGATACTACGCTGTGCTCCACCAGGATGCGATTGGAATGTTCAGCTTAGATGTCTATCATAATTTCTTGCCGGTATTTGGTAGCCTCTTTAAGGAATTCAAGAAGTGTATACCAATTCTGAGCATTTAACAATTCGTGCAATTTTTGTGTTTTCATGCTCCATTGTCCAAAGTGCAGTGCCCGTGACTCTCCTAGCATCTTAACGAAAGATGGTTTTCTCTCTCTCTTTCTCTCTATCTCTCTCCTTTGTTGAAAGAAATGCTGTGGTTATGGGTGGGGGTGTTAACTGGCCGTTTTTTGCTCATATCTTGAGTATCGTTCTTCCGATCTTTTTATACCCTTGCAAAGGGTATTATAATTTTGCCCAGAAGCTTGCAACGCATAGAAATATTCATTTCCGACCCCATAAACTATATATATTCTTGATCAGGGGGACGAGCCGAGTTCATTGAGCTTTGTCCGTCCGTCTGTCTGTCCGTCTGTCCGTCTGTTTCTACGCAAACTAGTCTCTCAGTTTTAAAGCTATCGAGCTGAAATTTTGCACAGAGTCTTCTTTTTACTGCACGCTGCTAATATGTCGGAACCGACCGGATCGGATGACTATATCTTATAGCTGCCATAGGACCGATCGGTCGGAAAATGGGTCTTAGGGAAAAAAAACATTTTTGTTTATAAGTAAATCGTTCTTAAGGTCGGTGATTCTTAATATTAAACGCTTTCAAACTAATTTGAAAAAGTTGATCGACATCGGGTGACTATATCTTATGGTTGCCATAGGACCGATCGGTCGAACATTAGTCTTGGTAAACAATTTTTTTGTTTAGTTTTGTTAGCGTCCTTAAACTCGCTGATGACTTTTTTATATGCTTTCAAATAGATTCGCAAAATTGGGCCGAAATCGGATGACTATATCTTAAGGCTGCCATAGGGCCGATCGGTCGGAACATGAGTCTAAGTGAGAAAAACTTTTTTCAGACGTTTATCTGTCGGAAAATAGGTTTTAGTTACAAAACGTTTTGATTTTTATGTAAGCGTTCTTAAAGTGTGACATTTGCATTTGCAAGGGTATAAAAACTTCGGCACAGACGAAGTTAGCTTGGCGTTCTCGTTTTTATTCCTTCAGCAAATCGATAAATAATTTTGATAATTTACTAGATATCTCTAAAAGGTACGAACAACGTGTCATCAAAACTGTGAGAGATATGACGTTTTTCCCAATTTGCTGTGGCGGAAGGGGGCGTGGCAAAAATTGAAAATAAATTTGATCTGCCTGCAAGTATAATGATTTTTTGTCTCATACATGTCAAACCTCTATCTTTTACCATCTCTGAGATCTATGCGTTCATACAGACGGACAGACACACAGACGGACAGACGCACATGGCTATATCGACTCGGCTGTTGATGCTGATCAAGAATATATATACTTTATAGGGTCGGAGATGATTCCTTCTGGCTGTTACATACTTTTGCACAAACTTCATATACTCTGTGTTCCTTCGGTACAGAGTATAAAAATGTGTGATTTGGGTAATAAAATAACTTAATCAATCCCTGTAGTTAAGTTAAATATGTTTATTTGTAGTCTTAATATAATGGAAATGTTTTTTTAATGAAATGAATGTCTCTGGTTTATTTAAGCCATAGTTGTAACAGTTTTTTCTTCGTCTTAAGATTAGTCTTCGTCTTAACCTTACGTCTTTCGTCTTGATGAGCAGCGACAGAACCCTACTTCTTTGATTCTCGGGACAAATCAGGTAGGTTTTTATCCAGTTTTAGAGTTAAATAAGAACACATTCTTTTCGCGTAATTTATTCCTTAATATTTTCGTTGCCTGCGCCACTCTGAGCGATAGATTTGTTGCATCAGCAATTGTGTTCCTGTGAATCCAACACTGTAAATGATTTGGCGGCAGGTTTGCCGCCTCTTTCCTCTCTGCTACGCTCAGTGGATCTGGCAAGGCTTGACAGATCAGGGATACCAGACCCATTCTCACAACACTTTTATCATATTTTCCTTAAATTGAACTAAAGAAATTGAACCAATGTAAGCCAATCTTTTATATCAGTAAAAATATGATTTAAGTGTTTTTAAGTATAATACTTTTAATTTTTTTTGGCTCGGTAGACTTTACTGTGGAATTGTAATATCGGTAATAGCAATTCGTTCTTCTTCCAAAAATTTAAATAGTTTTTAGGACAGTAACCATTTTAATTATATATTTTTCTATTTATTTATAATGTTAGAGACTCTTTTCGGCAAGCTCCACTACCAAGTACTACGAATCCGAAAATAAGTGGCCGTCACAGTTGAAAAAAATTATCTACACAGAAGAAAACAGTGTTTAAAATAAAGCCTCATTGCAATGCCGCAAATATACTAGATCCGTATTTTCTGTGTTTTATCAATAGGTCAAGAAACAATGAATTTTAATTATTCAATAGGTGTCGCACATTGTCGATACACAAACATGCCTTATCGGCTTCAATTTGCATCATTTTTCCCATCAATGATTGAGCGCAATTTTCAGAGCAAGTTATAAAACACCAAATTTTGAAACTGGCTACAAAATATGAATTTAATTCTTACAAAAGTGTCAGATATTCACAACAAGCCCGTTCCCAGGGGTGGGTCTTCTATGTCGCATGTTATTAATTTTAATTTGATTAATTTGGAGCCTATGAAAATTGTACATACATCTTACAAGCAGGTTACACTGTCCCAAAACAAAAGAACTGTCACTTTTAGCATTTTTGTTTTGGCAGTTTTTTTGTTGAGTTATATACTAAGCTCAAGAATGGACAACTCAGAAGTAACGGGACATTAAAGATGAGAACTATGTTTACCTGAGAATGTAGATGACTGTGTCGGTAATTACATAAAACTTTTTGACTAAATAAGTTGTGAAGCTTTTAAAAATTGCCTGTTTTAAACAATTTGTTGTTTTTTGTTTGGAAAGAATGGGATAGAATGTGTATAGTTTCGGCTTGTTTCCATTTGAGATTAGCGCGAAATTGAAAGTCGTTTCAAGGTCTTTCCAAACGGCAAAAGTTTGTTTTGCACCGATTTGCACTACATTTACGGTATTCACCAGCTCTCGTAAAACTCCAAAAGCTTACGACATAACAACAAAACACATAGGAAAAAAATTACAGACTTTTTGTTGCCCTGGGGTATTGCTCGTAAAAGTGGAAAAACTTGAAGTGTTAAAAGTATCGGCTAAAAATACTTAGTATCATGCTTATCTGATATAGAAATTTAGATAATTTTATGTGTAGCCATTGGCTGAGTGGATAGGCTGAGTGGACGGACGTCTTCCCGTCTATGAGTTATGCATGCAGTGCCCTACGCCACTGAGCCGTCATCTCAATTAACAGCAAAATTCACAGCCTGCCAAAAACAGCTGATTTACGCCCAAAACTACGAGGGTAAAGAGAAGGGGTGCTCAATAGCTGCGTCGCGTAAATTTACACAATTACGCTTTTACGAGGGCTTGTCAATACCCTAATTGTTTTTTTTTCGATAGAGTGTAAGTGTAAAGACAAGTTGGTGATGGATGTGTGGTCAGAAAATTTCACCTCAAATGATTCTGCCGCTATGATACTCACAATATTGGAATTCGCCGATACTTCTACGGTAAAACTAAATAATTTTTCTTTCATAAAACTTATATAAGCGATTTAGAAATGATTTTCATAAAGAAAATACTACTTGGAAAACCCATCTCTTAACTTTTAGTGCCCGTAACTGGCGAACCGTGCATGTCCGACCCACCTCTGGAACAATTGGCGGAGCAGCATATCACCGCTTGTACATATCATTCGCATTCCAAATAAATGTGTCCCTTCGAGCTTCAAAATGTAATACCAGCTTATAATCCGATGATTGATGTTCCAAATCAATCATGTTTTTTTTCTATATATAAAATAAAAAATATTTTTGAAAAGGGAACATTAGCAACTCAAAGCAAGTTTTTCTGAACATACAAAATTGATTTTGAAGTGAGAACATTTTACTACAAATGTGAAAAACCATTCTTGCACTGTTTTTGACAACATTTGTGCTCATATAAGTCCATTATTCGCTGGTTCTCACTCTGTGTACCTAAGAGAATGCTGAAAAATAAAAACCAAACTAAGAAAAGCTTGAATGCTCCTAGTCCACCCTCCTTAAACTTGGGCTAAAGAATTGCGAGTCCACACTCAAACGAAAAAGATATTGCATTTTCCACCGTTTAATTTTTGTAAAATTTTGCTAATATTATACATTCATGAACAAATTCAAAACTTACAATCAGCATCTCTAAAACCAATACAAAATGTCTTACAATATGTAATGAAGAAACTCAAATCGATTTTAAAAGGAATTGTAATTTAATGAAGACAACTTAGATTAAAATTACCTGTGTGTAATACGTTGGTGTGTGTACCAATCCATTTCGCTCAACATATTGTTATTTTGCGGAAATATTGATCTCTAAACATGTGAAATCTAAATGTTTTTTATGTAAATAATAAAAATACCGCAAAATATTGCGAAACTAGTTCTCTAGCTCTCTGAAAAGGCATCACACACTTTTGGGCGGCGAAACGCAAATCAAATAGCCCAATACGCACTCCCAGCCTGGAGCCAACGAGATAGAAAGCTGAATGCTAATTGATTGCATGTCGGGTGGGCTTTGACTGGGCATTAACTTTAAGCTGACCGGGATAGATGTGAAGTCATGTGGGAAATGATAGACTGAAATGGAAGAAATTTGCCTAAAATTATCCTCAATTTGGTTCTAATAACTGATTTCCAACTCTTCGATTGCACAACATATAAATAAATTCACTAAGCTGTTTTTACGGCGTTCAGCTTCCACGTCCACATCCACAACAGCTGAACTTAAAAGCTGACATGTGTGGACGCTATAATTTCGCCATAGGAACCAGACAAAATATCGCTCGAAATTAACAAACATATAAAACAATTTAATAATATTGTCGAAGAAAATCAAAATCCACAAAATATATTTTTTGGGCCTTATTTCAATCATCGCGCACAGGGCGATCTGCGGCTGCTCAGCAACAGTTAAGCTAAGATTAAAACACCTACAGTCAGAGAAAAATATCAGACTGATCGTGCTTGATATCAAACAGTTTTGATGTCAAAAGTACGGTAAGATGGAACATTCTTGGATCTAAAACGAAAATACCGAGTTTATTCAATGAATATAGAAGTGATATTTAATTGTTCAGTTCGCCCCCTGGCGAGAAATCACTTTTCTCTTTTCAGAAAAAAAATAACATAAAATTTTTGATGGTCTAGCACTGGTTTAGTTTTGGATAATTTTCGTCTTCACTGTTGTGAACTATTGGTTTGATCTAGTTCAATAATTGCGTGGACTTCGCTCGTTCCATTCTTAAGCATTTGACTTTAATTCAATTAAAATAACTTCAAAGAAAAGAAAAAGTCATGATTTGACGTACTATTTTTCTAAAGAACAGAAGAAAAGTGATACAAATGAAATTGAAGGTACAAATGTGTCATTGATTCTAAACGCAAATGTAGCAGGTGAAGTGGCAAGTGAAGTTGCCATATTTTTCGAATATGCTGATTCTAAACAAGACATAGTGTGTTTTGTCAATCAGATCATCCCAGATGGCAAAAGGCACCAATGGTTTATGCAACGCATTCAGGTTCCACGAGTCTCATTTAAATTTCCGGAAAGTGAAAAGCGAAACTTGTGTTTTAATCACAATTGGCTGTCCCGTTGGCCATGGCTAACTTACTCAATGTCTACGGATGGTGCCTTTTGTACAGCAATGCATAAAAAGCCATTTAAAAACTGAAAGGATGCGGTCGAGATGTTCAATAAGCACCAGATAACACCCATCCATCAATCCGCTGTATTGCGGCAAGTATCACGAAACGAAGTTGGAAATCTACGTGTCGACTCAATCAAAGCGCAAATAAACACTACATTTGCGGAGCAAGTACGTCAGAGTAGAGCGTGGCCATGCTGAGCAAACTGACATTCTGGAGCAGTCGGTCGAAAATGACGGAAATTTTTGCGCGCTACTGCGATATCGAGTAGACGCTGGTGATAACAAATTGAAGCAACATTTAGAGACTGGGCCAAGAAACGCCAAATATGTAAGTCCTCTAATCCAGAACGAGATAATTAATGCATGTAATCGAGTTATTACGACTCAAATTGTTGAGGCAATCAACTCCTCAAATGCATTTGCAGTGCTTGCAGATGAGACAACGGATATCGCAAATGTAGAGCAATTTTCATTATGCTTTAGATATTATGATGTCAAACAAAAACATATACGAGAAGACTTCCTTTGCTTTGTGCCTGTCATTGACGTAACTGGAAAAGCTTTGGCAGAAGTAATTATCAACACGATGAAACATCTAAATATCGAAACTCAAAAGATGGTTGGCCAGGGATATGACGGCGCTGCTGCAATGAGTGGACGTTTTAAAGGAGCTCAAAAATATGTTCGAAATGTGCTCGAACATGCTATAAATGTCCATTGTGCTGCACATTCATTAAACTTGGCCATTTCTGATGCTTGCAGTATTCCATCAATTCGCAACTGCATGGGATCACTAAGCAGTATATGCTCATATTTTAATACTCCAAAGCGGCAATCAGTCTTAACAAAAAACATTGATCTTTTGGAAACGACTTCTACAGCGACAAAATTGAAGAAGCTGTGTCCAACCCGGTGGGTTCAGCGTCACGAGTCTGTACTGGTGTTTCTCTAGGCGAAATTGCAGAATGGGATGACAATACGAGTGCATCGTTGGCACATCTATTGGGTACATTAATGAAAACCCCAGAGTTTCAGTGTGCAATTAGAAGCATAGCAGCCATATTCGCAGTCACATTGCCACTTAGCCGACTTCTGCAAACTGAATCAGCGGACCTGGAAACAGCGATGAAATATCCAAAGACCGTTACAGCCGAACTGGAAGATATGCGAAAAAATGCTGAAACTGTGTTTGAAAACATATTTTCTGAGGTTTCAGCGTTCTGCAAGGAAAATTGCATTTCTATTGTGATTCCTAGACGCTTATCAGGACTGATAAAAGGTAGCTCCGACCAGTCAAAGTCCAATGCATCAGCAGAGATGCATTTTAGGGTTGCAGTACTTCTGCCATTTTTGGATTCAGCATTGTCACAGATTAAACACAGGCTATCTAACCATGAACCAGTGTGCCTTGGCTTTAGCTGCATTCAAAAATATAGTCAAAATTGGAGCTCGGAGGATGACAGCAATGCAAAAACAATTTTGGAACGCTATTCTACATTTGTTACCTGCTCAACTGCTGAGGGAATTCCCGAAATAAAACTTTGGAGACGACACATGGCCAACGCTTTGCATCCAAAAACCCTGAAAGAAGCAATGCAGAAAACTGACGCGGTAGTGTTCCCAAATGTTTATATTCTGCTGCAAATATTCATGGCATTGCCAATTACAACATCGGCTGCCGAAAGATCTTTTTCTTCTTTGAAGATTTTAAAAACATATTTGCGGAATTCGATGGGAGAAACCCGCTTAAATGGACTGGCCCTTTTATATATTCATCGTGACATTAAGGTCAGCGCTGATGACGTACTGAACATCCTCGGTATGGAGCAACGGAGATTGGAGATTGCTATTAAATAAGTAGATATAACTTTAATCAAAAATTTAATAAGAAGTCGTCAAATACATATTTTAAATACTCTACTAAGAAAGTATTGATTAAAAACAAGAAAGAAAGTCGGTCAAGCCCGACTATAACATACTCTGTACCCTTACACTCGCATTTGCTCAGGAGTCAAACGTCCAGTTAACACCCCGCGCACAACGCGGTGCGCTCTCTAAGTTTCTCTCTCTCTCTCTCTTTCTCTCTTGCACTAAGATTGCCTGTGCTGAACGGTAAGGGTATGTTGCTATGGTTGTTGGTGGGGGGGTGGTTGGTGTTAAGCGGCCGTTTTTTTGCCCATAACTTGAGTATCGTTCATCCGATCTTTATCATTCCTTCAGCAAATCGATAAATACTTTTGTTTACAAGGTATCTCTAGAAGAAACGATCGATCTATCTCCAAAACTGTAGGAGATATGAAGTTTTTTCCAAATTGCGGGGGCGAGAGGGGGCGTGGCAAAAATTGAAAATAAACTTGATCTGCCTGCAAGTATAAGAAATATATGTCCCATACATGTCAAACATCTATCTCTTACCATATCTGAGATCTCTTCGTTCATACGGACGGACAGACGGACAGACAGACAGACGGACAGACGGACAGACAGACAGACGGACAGACGGACATGGCTATATCGAATCGGCTGTTGATGCTGATCAAGAATATATATACTTTATAGGGTCGGAAACGAATCCTTCTCCCTGTTACATACTTTTGCACAAACTTAATATACTCTATGTACCTTCGGTACAGAGTATAAAAACTTGTTAAGGGGAGGGAGCCCATTTTTGTAATGTGTCGCTAAAAATTGAATTACACAAAAACAATAAATGATATGATATGATATCTGGATTTTTCTCGGAAACAGCTAATCAGAAATGTATAAAATAAAAAAAATGTGCTCAGAATTGATGTGGTTATCAATTTGGGATAGGTTCAAAAACATCGGAGCTGTAGGGTTGCAGAGTCAAAATTTCGAAAATCTACCAACTTTTGCATTTGTGTTTTAGTTATGACAGGAAAAAAATTCATCCACATCGGTTGATTGGTTCCCGAGAAATTTGGGTTAAGGTGCGTCAAGACATAATAAAAAAAAATCACCTAAAATTTCCAAGTAAAATGTATTTTAATAATCAACTTTTTGGAAAATTACAAACGTCTTATGACTTTTTTTTTGAAGTTTTTTGATAAAAAAAACATGGAATTTTTAAATATACGAGGGTCGATGAACATTTTATTCATATACGAGGGTCAGAAAAAAAATTATTGTTGTAGAACATATTGTCAGATCTGCTTGAAAGTTGTACGGAATGTTTTTAAGACCCTAATAGCACGTTTAAGCAAATAAAATAAATCAAAAAAATTTTTCCTGCTGTAGATCCCCCTGTAGAAAATCCTGCATACGCCACTCCACTGTACCAATATATATATTCTTGATCAACGTCAACAGTCGAATCGATATAGCCACCTGTCTGTCTGTATGAACAATCAGATCTCAGAGACAGAGAGAGTAAGAGAGAGGATTCCATATGTATAGGACAAATACTTGCAGCTGCGCTAGCAGCTTTGACCGTATGTGTGCTAAGGTAGATGGCAGCTTCCTGAATGGATACCACCACTGCTAGGTACACGCCCACCTACTTTTTCGTCGAGCTTAGAGATATCCGTGTAGATATTGATGGCGTTAGCTCTGCTATGGGGAAGGTTTGGGATGTAGACGCCGCACTGCTGTACAGGCGCGATCCGCCTTGGAAAAAACCCTAAATTCGTTTTTGTTGAAAAGTTGTATAGAATTATACATTCAATGACTGACTCGCTCTTGTCGAGCGATCCTGCTTTTATTTCTAAATTTTTCATCCCGTAATTTCTAGCTTATTTTGTGTGTAGTCACATCCGTGTATGTAAATAGAAGAATGCATTCGTGAAAGGAATACACTATTTCTCTTTTTAGAAGTCTTTAAAATTATAATATTTTAGTTGTAGTTTGTAAACAGTTCCTTTACTCGCAGGTACCTATCTTACACCGAATGTTAAACTTTCCGAGGCTGGCAAAAGTTGTCTCCAAAAGCCTTAAAAAATTTTTTTGCTTCATTTTACAGTCTAGTATGTCCCCTTTAAGGAAAATATCATTAGCCCGCACCGATCGATACTCAATTCGAGAACAAGTACCTTATGTAAAAACATGCAATTTTTTATCATTTTTATATTTGTCTTGAAAATGAATGAAAAAATTTAAACTGTGTGTGGGAGCTATTTCTAAATGATATCCGATTGGATTTTAACGTGGAAGAAATATGGAAACAACTAAAAACATAATTTAAAACCTAATGTTACTAGCCTTTTTTGCTCATAACTTGAGTATTGTTCAGCCGATCTTTATTATTCCTTCAGCAAATCGATAAATAATTTTGATTACTAGATATCTCCATCTATCATAAAAACTGTGGAGGATACACGTTTTTTCCAAATTGCGGGGGCGGGAGGGAGCGTATAAAAATTGAAAATAAACTTGATCTGCCTGCAAGTATAAGAAATAATAGGTTGTCAAAAAAGTCTTGCGGTATTTGTATTGAATTTCCAATTGTTCATAAAATTGGTTATAATAATGCGATTTAAGTCAAATATGCGCCGTTTTGTTCGATGACGAGTTCCCAACGAGATGCCAACTTCATAATGCCCCTCTTATAGAAGCTCGCTTCCCTATTGGCCAAAAATTTGGAGAGCCAATTTTCACAGGACTCTCTTGTGGCCAACTTCCGACTACCAAGCTCGTTCGCCATGGACAGAAATAGGTGGTAATCACTTGGTGCGAGATCCGGACTATACGGTGGATGCAAAAGAACCTCCCATCCGAGCTCCCGGAGCTTCTGGCGCGTCACCAAAGATGTGTGTGGCCTGGCGTTGTCCTGAAGGAAGACAATTCGGCCTCTGTTGATCAAAGGTGGCCTCTTCTGCATGAGTGCTGCATTCAAGCGGTCCAGTTGTTGGCAGTACAGGTCCGAATTGAGCGTTTGGCCATAGGGGAGCAGCTCATAGTGGATGATTCCCTGCCAATCCCACCAAACACACAGAAGAACCTTCCTGGCCGTCAATCCAGGCTTGGCCACCGTCTGGGCAGCTTCACCGCTTTTCGACCACGACCGTTTGCGCTTCACGTTGTCGTAAGTGACCCAATTTTCATCGCCAGTCACCATCCGCTTCAAAAACGGGTCGATTTTGTTGCGATTCAGAAGCGATTCGCATGCATCCATACGGGCAAAAATGTTTTTTTGCGTCAAGTCGTGTGGCACCCATACATCGAGCTTCTTTTTGAATCCAAGCTTCTTCAAATGGTTTATAGCGGTTTGATGACCTCATCATGCGTCTTGGCCGATGCTACGGCTGCTACTATGCCGGTCTCTTTCGATCAATTCAGCGATTTTATCGCAATTTTCGAAGACAGGCCTTCCGGACCGTGGCGCATCTTCGATCACCTCTGCACCAGAACGAAAACGTTGAAACCATCGTTGTGCGGTGGAAATGGAAACTGTATCGGGTCAATAAACTGCACAAATTTTATTGGCAGCATGAGATGCATTTTTGCCTTTATCGTAGTAGTACTGTAAAATATGCCGTATTTTCTCTTTATTTTGCTCCATGTTCGCGACGCTATAACTCACGAACGACTAAAAACAAACAACAATAAATCAAACACGTGATAGCGCGTGAAAAGAGCTTTCCAAAAAGCTCTAGCGTGAACCGATGCGACGAATACAACTAGAACTATGCGCTTGCAAAGACAAGCTTGCGGAAATACCGCAAGACTTTTTTGACAACCTTATATATTGCTATATATTGCTGCTTCTACTGTGCGACATCTAGTAAATGATATAGTGAGCTGAAGTCAATTCACCCAATTATAAAGTTTACTCAACACATCTTGACAAGATGCAAGATTTCTGCTGCCACTCTTAAAGAGCACAGAAATAGAAATACACTTCCAGTTTGCTAGATAAATAACACTCAAAAGGGCCGATTTTACATCTACTACATATCACTATTTATCACATAAGCATAACATATAACAGAGTAACTGTGTAACTTTTGAACTGCTCAAAATATGGAATTTTCAGTTTTCTTTTGTTTGATTAGGAAGTGTACAGGATTTCATAACGTAAAGTGTGACGCGCCATCAAATGTTAGTTAAGATTCAAAAAAGTTAACAGACATTTTGTTCAAATAGGGCGCCTAACTTCAAATTTCGATAATTATCGGAAAAGTATCGAGCAAACTGAGCGAACGCGTTAGGACATTTTCGGCATTGCGTGAGCCAAAATCGAGCGGCCACTATAAAAGAGGGCGCAGTCGTCAAACCATTTTAGTTCACGATTGGAGCTCGAAGCGTGCAGGTTAGCGCTTAATCATGGTGGTTATTAAAACCAAACTAATTTTTCTTAATTTGTTTTTATTTTTTTATTTATTAAATATTTTTCTGACAATTGATCTGTACCATTTGGTTACGTTTGAGTTCATCTCTTCTTGGCCCGACACGAATTGGCGTGTGAAACTGTAAAACATACGTGCCTTATATTCTCGGGGCTATATTTTCTTGAGGCCAGCGCGACAGCTGTTCATCTAGCAAAATTCGCCTAACGAAAATGTGTTTGTTGTTGTTGCATGCGATATTTTCTTGTATTTAGGTTTTATAGCATGGGTAATTTAATTGAATATGGGCATTTCCACAGAAATGTCAACCGCAGCCAAAAATGTAAAAGTGGTTAAAAACACTGTTTTATCTAATTTTCATGGGGAAACAGTCAAGTTGCATTAATGAAAGACAATCTTATATTTATACATAGCCAATTTCGAAATATCCGGATTTACGGCCGCGCTATCGTAATTTTTCTAATTTGGACATTAATATTGCACTTTTTTTTTGGATAAAAGTGCCTTTAGATTTCTTATATTTTTGCTATCTAAAATCTTTCTGAGGGTACAAATGGTCAAAAAAGAATGCACAAGAAACCATGGGAAACTATGTGATTGCAATAAACATAAAGTTTTTCTTCTCATTATAATGGAAACCACATAAAAAGTATGATGGAACAAAATGTCGCATGCGACTTGTCACGTGCGAAAGTGATTAAAATTAAATAAAAAATAAACTACTTAATATTTTTGAATCAAATAAAAAACATTTTTAAGATACATCAGTGCATAATATTTTAAAATTAGTCGCATTAAAATATTCCTGCAGGATCCGCTGAAATCAGTGTTTGAACTGCTCGCCTTGAAAGTGACTTCTGTTTTTGTCGCATGCGAATGCATTGGTTTTTTGTAATTATCTTGAAAACGAACAATTGCCCAAAATCAACTTTAGCACCAATTATAGTGCTAATCAAGAGCTATAAGTTTCGTCTCTGGTCAAAATAAAATAATGTTTTGGCATATACTTTTCTTCACTTTGAATGCGTACGAATGTCGCATTCGACATTTGAGAAATGCCCATATTTTAATGAATTAGGAACGATATCGAACCGGTTTTGTACCGGTTCAAAAGTGGTCCAGAGCCATATTTCGGAACTTATTTAAGGAATGAACTTGAAATTTAGTCTGTACTCAGAAAACAAAAGATCCATTAAGATTCATTTGGAATGTATATTATTTTCGTATCCTCTTTTTGATATTATAATATCCATTATTCATATCACTTGGACGATTTTCAGCTCCATTGGATGAAAATCTAAGATCAATTTAACTTTGAATGGGTATTATTTATATCCTTTTTTTATATTATCCATTCAATGCAAAGGGCCGATCCAGCCTACTGAAAATTTTTAGGTGATCTGAAACATTGGTCTGAAGGCTTACATACATTATGAGTGTTAGACCTATAACATATCTCAGAAACTATTTAAGCTTTTAACTGGAAACTTGATGAGTGCGAACTTTCCCAATTGAAAACTGCTTTCGAACAAGTTTGAACGGGTTCAAATGCTAATATCAACTTTCAGCCAGTTCAGAATTGAATTTAAACGCTCTCATAAAAACATATCCACACAATGTTGTTGATAGCCGAGTCGATATAGTCATGTCCTTCTGTCCGTCTGTATGAACGCACAGATCTCAGAGATGGTAAGAGATACGCACCAACGCTGCTTTTACTGATACTGCAGGTGCAGAGTATATCAGTGTCGGGCTTGACCGATTTTCTTACTCAGCTGTGGATGCCACTCATGGATGTATTACCTTATACATATTGTGTCCGGAGATAGTTCCTTAGGCCTGTTACAATCGACTGCACCAACTGTTATTACCTTTGGTGCATGAATTTAAATGATTCAATCGGTGCCAAATTGATTCGTAGACATTTGCAATTCGTATTCGGCTTCTCACTGTTTTGCTCCGTACCATGATGGTAAAAAATCAGCTGCATTCATATTTGCTAAATGAAACTTTGCTTTGTGTTGCAAATTTTTTTACAACCATAAGGGAAAAAGAGAGGGAAGCCACACAGCAGGCGCCAAAGAATACTTCAATAATAAACGAAGCCACATGGCTTCTGCGGAGAAGCGCAAAATTTAATCGAAATTGCGTCTTAAAAAGATTCCAGCTTGTTGCCTTTCTGTTGCTTGTGCAAAAGGGAACTGTTTAAACATTGATAAGCAGCTGCCAGATGCAAGTGGATGGTGCCCGATGGGTGGAGTGGGGTTCGGGGTGCTTGGTCAAAGTTTTATTTCACTTTTTATTTTCGTACATTAATTTAATGTTGTCAAGTATTTCGCCTGCCTTTCGCTCTCCTGCTTCGCTGTTAACTGTTGCCTGTGCATCTGTTTGTGGACCGAAAGTCCTTAAGGTTTGACCAAAACGGAGGGGAAGGCGATTTTAACTGGCTACGAAAGTCGTACAAAAGATGTGCTGACTCCCTAAATTTTAGCCACTTAAAAATGTAAAGGAAATTTTGTTATGGAATGGCCTAACTTTGACATAATCGGTGTCTCGTTATTTTCTCAAAGCTACATAAACTGGACCATAAAACGCTTCAAGTTATAGATGGAACATCCGTAATGAATTTTGTGTTTAAAAGTTTTAAATGATAACATTCATTCCATTCTCAAGCATTTAATTTTCGCTCCCAGTGATCCTAGAGACTTCTTCGCAGTTGCTGATTCTTACTTTGCTTCTGGATTTTACCATATTTTGTTCCTACTTCTAGCTTCGTTCTTTGCCATTTCGTTTTCTACTCCTATGTTCTCAATTTCTTGCGGCTTTTATATGCGAAAGTAAAACAAATCCAATGTCGTACATATCTTGAAAATTTTAAATATATTTGTTGAACTTACCGTCAGGTACAGTAAAACTGGCGTAACACATTAAGTAATGATTACGGTAGATTTCAACCAAACCTGACGGTTGGAAAACAATTTGCTGCAAATGTATGTAACATCCGTCTTGCCGTCCGTCTGTGTGTATGAAACGTCGTTCTCACACAGAAAAAAATTTCGTTGGTTAAATCTACCCATTCTTAAACTAAATTTTACTGCGAAATAATGTTACATGTTATTTGTTCTTGTTTTGTTTACTAAATTTTCGGTATAAATTACCCATACCCAAATAGTCAAATCTAGCGTAATTTCTGTGTTTTGATTTGTTTTTTTTTTGAAACCGCGACTTGCAGTAACATTGTACCATGGAAATAGTACCTCGCTCGTAGCAGTTTGTTGTTATTTTCTGGTTTACTGGGTCGTCAGTAAAAGTTACCATTAAAAAAGTACTCTTGATGCGCTAAATTTAGTTGCAGTATTTATATTTTTTTTTTTAGTGAATTCGATGGTCCACTTTTTATGCGACGCTCAAGAAATTATGAGTGTTTACTTATGGGCTGATTCAATACAAGTAACATTTTAGAAGCGTTGCCAACTGTGCGCGCGGCAGCCGAGCCAGCTACAGATGGCTTGCGGATCGTTTTCTTCAGTCCATGGGCCCCGAGTTCGAGTCACCCCAGAGTAAGAAAAATTTTGATGAAATTATTAATAATTCGATGTTTTTCAGAATTAGTACATTGGTATTTGCACTGTGTGTTGTATTTGTATTGATTGTGCTATTTGTACTGGTGCTGTGGTTCACTTATGAGTTTTACTTGTTGTAAACAATGGTAAAATAACCAGGGACCGAAAATAAGTCTTATATTTCTATTTTTGATCTAAAAAACCATTGCTAAGGAATAATCGGACAAACGTTTGGAATATACCAAAATGATCTTTAGCCAAAGGACTGTAGAAATTCTGCAAGATTTTTATCCGAGTAATTTTTTTAAGAAAAAATTAATTTTTTAGAATTATATTTTGAGTTTTATTAATTACTCAAAAAATAATTTATTGATTTGTTTTTTAATTTAAAATTAAAAAACTATGCTTATTTTTTTATAATATTTAAGAAGTGAGCATTAATTTTTGATTTTTATTTACTACTCGAAAAATAAGTCTTATACTCTGTACCAAAGGTACACAGAGTATATTAAGTTTGTGCAAAAGTTTGTAACAGGGAGAAGGAATCATTTCCAAACCTATAAAGTATATATACTCCTGATCAGCATCAACAGCCGAGTCGATATAGCCATGTCCGTCTGTCCGTACGTCCGTCCGACTGTCCGTCTGTATGAACGCACAGATCTCAGAGATGGTAAGAGAAAGAGGTTTGACATGTATGGAGCATATATTTCTTATACTTGCAGGCAGATCAAGATTATTTTCAATTTTTGCCACGCCCCCTCCCGCCTGCGCAATTTGGAAAAAACGTCATATCTCCCACAGTTTTGATGATATATTGTTTGTAGCTTCTAGAGATATCTAGTAATCAAAATTGTAAATTGTAATTGTAATCGATTTGCTGAAGAAATGATAAAGATCGGATGAACGATACACAAGTTAAGAGCAAATAAGTTAACGGGCCCCCTTAAAAATTAATGCTCACTTCTTAAATATTATAAAAAAATCAAAAAATAAGAAAAAAATTTTGTTTTAAGTAAAAAATTTAAATCAATAAATTATTTTTTGAATAATTAAATAAAAATTAAAAGTTAACAATTATTTATGAAGTAAATAATAAAAATTGAAAAATAATGCTCAAGTTGTAATTTACATAATTAAAGTCATGAGGCTTACGGTCGCCGAAAATAACTATTTTTATTGGTTGGAGCATTTTCAACCGTCATTTCTGATAGAAATCTACTGTGCTACCGGTAATCATTACGTTACGTGTTATGCCACTTGGACTGTACCTGGCGGTAAGTTCAACCCAAAATTATGGGTTGGAGCATTTTAACCGCAGAATTGGCTGAATTTACCGACAAAATTTTTTCTGTGCAGAAACTATAAGAGATATAGCCACCAATTTTTGCATGTAGGTAAGTGTATACCGCCCTTTTAATCCCAAAAAACCAGTCGGAGCCACAATTCTTTATTTAGAACCTCGTGACTTAATATACATTAACTTAGGCTCAATTCTGGAAAGCAGAATAAGATCGGAGCAAAAACACAGAAGTTATGCTCGAAACAATTTTGCTTTTTGAAGCAGGGGGTATTGCATCATTGACATTGGCAGCCATGCTGCTCATACGTGTAGATTACTGCAGATTACTTCTTAATGCCATAGAAACGATAACGTGTTTACACACATGTATCGTGGCATCGTAAAAATTATTACTTTTATCAGTAATCTTACGATGCCGGAATCACTCGTGCAAATATATGCTATAGTAGTCTGATCTTGGTTCAGAAAAGTTGGCATAATGGTAGTAGGACTCAAGGTAGTTGTATAACTCGGCAAATATTGGAAGTCAACGTTTATTTTTATACCCTTGTAGAGGGTATTTCAAAATTGTCCAGATGTTGTAACGCATAGAAGGAAGCTTCTCCGACCACAAAAAGTACATATATTCTTGATCAGCATGATAAGCTGAGTTGATATTGCCATGTCCGTTTGTCCGACCGTCGGTTTCTATACTATCTACTTCGTCAGTTTTAAGACTATCTTAACCAAAATTTGCACGAAGTCTTTTGGTACAAATACGCTGCATATTTGTCGGAGCCGGCCGGATCGGATGACTATAGCATATAGCTGCCATAGAACCGATCGGTCGAAAAAGTAGTTTTAGTGAGAAAAACATTTTTGTCTTCAACGCTAACTTCCCCAAACCTCGTATTTATCAGTTTTCTATGCTTTCACATAATTCCACCAAGTTTTATGAAAATCGGCTAACTATATAGTATAGCTGCCATACAAAAGAGAGGTCTGAAACGAAAGCGTAAGTTAATGTCGTCTCTAACCGACTTCGATATACCCGTTACTCATGGAAAAAAATGTTTAATAACCTTCCTGTGTGCCTGAGGTTTTTTTTTTTTTTTTAATTCGTTTATTTATATCTATTTACAGCACTTATTACTAGTCTTAAAGAGGTAGGTGGCTGCGATTTTGCGGTACGGCCGTAAAGCATTGATTCGCAAAACCATCAGTGCCCTTACTCCAACGTGCTCCTTCTATTCCGCTCCAGCCTACGCAACTCGATCAATACACAAGCTGCATATTGGCTAATCAGCTCCCAGTTCTCTCTGCTTTCCAGCATGAGTGGGACTATACTCTCCACTGAGAGGCGTCCAGGGCTTAGAGCTCCCTCTAGGTGCTGCCTGGCGCTGCTGAACCTGCCGCATGCAAAGAAGGCATGCTCAGCGTCCTCCACAGGATTCCCGCAGTAGGTGCAGCTCGCGTCTGCCTCATGCCCAAAGCGGTGCAGGTAGCTTCTAAAGCAGCCATGGCCGCTTAATAGCTGGGTCAGGTAGAAGTTTACCTGTCCGTGCTTCCTGTTAACCCATTCTCCAAGGTTGGGGATGAGGCGGTGAGTCCAACGACCCTTTGTGGATGAATCCCATCGGCTTTGCCACCTGAGCAAGCTTTTTTTTTGGGCAGAAGTTCGCACTGACTTTTTTTGGGTTGGTGGAAGGTTCCTGCCGTGAACCTCGTTAAACACCTTCGTGTTCACTGAAGCTAGTTCCTCCAGGGGCGGCACGCCTGCAATGACTAGCGCTGCGTCATCTGACACTGTGCGGAATGCACAGCATATGCGGATTGCTCCCAGTCGATGTGTTGCCTCCAGACCACGACTGTAGCTTTTAACTTGCAGTGCCCCCAGCCAGACTGGAGCAGCGTACAACATGGTCGACCTCGTAACGCTGTTGAGCAGTAGCCTTCGACCTTGCTTCGGGCCTCGTGTATTTAGCATCATCCTAGAGAGCGCTCTGTTAGTAGATGCTGCTTTTGCGCTTGCGTAATCCATGTGCTCCCGGAAACTGAGCCTGGTATCAAGCATTACCCCCAGGTACTTTAGCGCTCTCTTTGAGGTAAGCGCCACATTGCCCACTGTAATTTGAGCAGTCTCCACCTTTTTCCGACTGCTAATTAAGACAGCTTCTGTCTTGTGGGGCGCTAGTTCCAAGCCTACTGAAGAAAGCCACGCCTCTATCTGCTTGATTGCTTTGTCGCACAGTGATTCTGCCTGTTTGAGGTGTTTAGCCACTACCACCACAGCAACGTCATCCGCAAATCCAACGAGGTGCACTCTTGGGGGAAGAGATAATCGCAGGATGCCATCGTACATCACGTTCCACAGTAATGGACCTAGCACGGATCCTTGCGGAACACCTCCGGTTACGTTGTACGTCTCTGTGCGTACACTGGTGTCGAATTTGAGCACCCTGTTACTGAAGTAACTGCGGATCATCTGGAGGAGGTACAGGGGGACTCCAAAGTTAATTAGGGCCTCTATTATACGGCTCCACCTTGCAGAGTTGAATGCGTTACGGATGTCTAGTGTAACAACCAGGCAGTATTCCTTCTCGCCGTTTCTCCATCTGGTTCCCTCTATAGCTTTCGCGGCTATGCCCACTACCTTCTTAATGGCATCGACTGTAGACTTTGCCTTCCTGAACCCGTACTGGCTCTGTGAGAGATCACCAGCCGCAGCTATTGCGCGCTCTAGCCGTGTGCAGACTAGCTTCTCTAGGATTTTCCCAGCTGAGTTGATCAGGCAGATTGGTCTGTATGACGAAACCTCTCCTGGTGGCTTGCCTGGCTTTAGTAACAGGACCAATTTCTGCACCTTCCATATTTCGGGGAATACTCCTTCCAGTAGGCATTTGCTGTACATTTCAGCGAAGACTTCCGGTTTTAAGGTCAATGCTAGCCTAAATGCCCTATTCGGTATCGAGTCTGGACCGGGGGCCTTGTTGATCTTCATGCTCCCAGCGACTTGGAGCACTTCCTCAGCAGTAACTTCTTCAATAACCATGTCCGGTGGCAGCTCAGATGGTGAACTGAGAATGTCGCTGCCGCGAGGGAATAGCTGCTCTACTATTGCTTTCATCATGTTGGGATCTTCCGGCTGTGATTGCGAGTGGGCGTTTAGTTTTTTCACAACGATTTTGTAAGCGCTGCCCCACGGGTCGTGCTCAGCTGAATCGCAAAGATCTAGAAAGCATTTGCGCCTACTATCTTTGATGGCCACTTAGAGCGTCCGTCTACAGCTGTGGTAAACAACTTGCCACGCACCAAAGTCTGGCGTTCCAAGAGAGCGTTGGTAGCGCCTCCTTGCGTGGTTACAGGAACGCCTGGCCTCTGCAATTTCGTCGGTCCACCAGTACACTGGTGCATGGTGCCGCCCATGCGGTTTCCGTTGGGACATGCTGGAGTCGCATGACGTTCCGACTTGGGTCATTATGCGCTCTGCCATTTGTTTCGCGCTACCAATTGCAGCTAGGCTTTCAACTGAGCTCGCAAAAGCCTGCGTGTTCAGTGTCTCCGCGCGGTACACTTTCCACCGGTGTGCCCGGGGCAAGTGTCTATTTGCTGGCTCGCCTAATGTACACCGAATGGCTAGGTGATCACTTGCCGTGTATTCACTGCTTATGTTCCAGCTCGCAGTAGGGTACAGTGAACTGCTTACGAGCGTTAGGTCTACAATTGAACCAATGCCCGCTCTGCTGAAGGTGTACTGGTTGCCATTGTTCAGCAGACCAATGTTCAGAGTCGAAAAAACCTCGAGAAGTATTCGGCCTCTTGCGTTCGTGGATACACTGCCCCAGTCCACTGCCCACGCGTTAAAGTCCCCTGCGATGACTAGAGGGTTGCGGCCAAAGGCATCAGCCGCAAGCACGTCCAGTATAGCGGAAAATTCCGCAGCGCTTAGGCTGGGGGCAAGGTACGCACTATACACCCATATCTCTCCGATTTTGGCGCGAACAAATCCGTCCTCAGCGCGCACTGCCGAGAACCGCATACCTGCTGTACCGCACAGCCAAATTGCTGCCTTCCGTGTTTTGTCCACGACCCACTTGCTGCTGTCGCCCACTTTATAGGGTTCGCTTAATATCGCAAGATCTCTGGGTCGTTCTCTCACTGTTTGCGACAGCAGATCTTGCGCAGCGATGCAGTGATTCAGGTTAAGTTGAATCAACTGAGTGCCCTTGGCACTGCAAAGGTAGCATCTCGCTGCGTTCTGGCAAGCGGCTTTCTTGTGCCCAACCTCTCCGCATTTTAGGCAACAGTTTGTGCGATCCACTGAATTTCTGCAACCAGCAGCAATGTGCCCAATCTCAAGGCACCTGTAGCACCTTCTTACTCCTTCGCGCTGCTTTATACGGCAGCGTGTCCATCCGATTTTGACCTTTCCCAGGTCAAGTGCCCGCTTGGCGTGGTTTATCGGAATGGTGACAATGGCCACCTGCGTCTCAGCGCGTGAGCTACGCAGGCTTTTGATGCTGCAGGCTTCTAGAGGGATGCCAGCTTGGGCCGCCAAGGCTTCCGCAATCTCCTGTAGAGAGACAGGCAGGCTGCGTGTGACCGCGCGTGTGTGTGTTTGTGTGCGCTCGTATGTGTGTATGCGTTTGTGTATGTAAGTGTGTTTGTATGTGTGTCTCAACTGAACAGGGTATTTGTAGTCGGGAAACTCGACTACTGCGCTCTTACTTGTTTATTTACGAAAGGTATGCCAAAACAAAGAATTTAGGAAAATAAAAAACTCTGAAAAAAAACACTTCTTATTTATAATTAGGCCAGAAATATAAAATAATCAATTCCACATATCGTGGCTTCGACTTCGCGCGTATCAAATACTTCTTCGTTTATATGCTAAATAAACCCACAAGAATAATTTTAAACATATTCTACCTGGAAATAGAAAAAAAAATTTTTATTACAAAATTTATAATTATACAATTTATAAAATATTAAATTTGCAATTTTGCCATTTCAAGTGTTTCGTCCTTCTCTGTCTCCTCTGGCATTTTTTCTTCTTCTCCAACCACACTGAGCTTCTTTACTTCCTCCGCGTTTTTGGGTTCTTCTACGCGCTTGGCCAAACGCCTCTCATATGCGTTTTAGGGTTACACTCTATTTCGTCTTTCACCGTCTTCAGCTGTGTCTTCAGCAGCTGGCGCTTTACCAAAAGGTCACCTGGTGATCCTACGCGCTTATGCCAAAAGCGGCACCGCTGGACAAAGCAGCAATTTTTACCAAACCGGCAAGGTGGGGGTTGTGTGGCTGGAAAGGGGCGTTTGCTTGGTGCTGGACCTCCAACAGTTGGGCTTTCTGCTGTCGAGGAGCCATTATGACCTCCTCCAATATATATATAGAAATGTTGATTCATCTGAAAAAAAATATATATATATGTAAAAAAAATAAATATAATATATTAATTGATTTATTTTATTTCTCGAAGAACTGCTTACCTCGCCAGCGTGGTCCAAAAATAATGTAACTAAATTGTGAAAGCTTATCTATCAACTCTTTTGTTTTCCCCCCTTTTTCCATTTTTTCGTTTTAGCCGATTTTTGAAATTGTTTATAAAATTAACAAAAAACTTATGTGCAAAACCGAAAATTACGTTTTGATTGCATGTCGAGATTTATTTTCATATTTTTATACCCTTGCAAAGGCTATTATAATTTTCAAAATATACATTTCCGACCCCATAAACTATATATATTCTTGATCAGGGGGAGGAGCTGAGTCGATTGAGCTTTGTCATTCCGTCTGTCTGTCCGTCTGTTTCTACGCAAAGTAGTCTCTCAGTTTTAAAGCTATCGAGCTGAAATTTTCCACAGAGAAGACTGCACGCTGATAATATGTCGGAACCGACCGGATCGGATGACTATATCTTATAGCTGTCATAGGAACCATCGGTCGGAAAATGGGTCTTACTGAGAAAAACTTTTTTGTTTTCAAT
The DNA here is from genome assembly GCA_037044535.1 of Lordiphosa magnipectinata. Lineage (NCBI taxonomy): Eukaryota > Metazoa > Arthropoda > Insecta > Diptera > Drosophilidae > Lordiphosa > Lordiphosa magnipectinata. The sequence continues at coordinate 66,840 of JBAMBO010004219.1, read as the reverse complement.
GTTAGCGTCCTCAAACTCGTTCATTATTAATATTAAAATCTTTCAAACAGATTTGCAAACTTTGGTCAAAATCGGATGACTATATCTTGTAGCTGCCATAGGGCTGAACGGTCGGAAAATGGGTTTTTGTAGAAAAAAACTTTTTTGTTTTCAAGTTAATCGTTCTTAAGGTCGGTGATTCTTAATATTAAACGCTTTCAAACTTATTTGAAAAAGTTGATCGACATCGGGTGACTATATCTTATGGTTGCCATAGAACTGATCGGTCGAAAATGGTTCTTAGTAAGAAATTTTTTTTGTTTTTAATGTTAGCGTCCTTAAACTCTCTGATTACTAATTCTATATGCTTTCAAATATTTTCGCAAAATTTGGTCGAAATCGGATGACTATATCTTAAGGCTGGCATAGGACCGATCGGTCGGAAAATAGTTCTGCTCCACGAAACACAAGTGTTGAGGCTAGGTTCTACATAAAATATGTTCCATTATTTACATTTAATCCAACATTAAACAAAAGCATATCTAATTTAAGCGCTCTACGCTAAATAATACATACCTTAATGAGAATTTTGCAAATTTAAGCCGCCATAATATACAATCTAATTAGAATGGCTGATAGTCAAGCATTCACAAAATTTCAAGCACAAACAAGGCTCAACTAGCCTAACACAAACAGATCACTGTCAAAAGACTGTGATGGGCAAAAACATGATACAACTATAACAGGTATGGCACTCAGCTTTTATCGAGTAGCCAGCGGCGCACAGCTAAATGGGTCGAGCCCACATCATGCATTACAACAGCACACAAGTATAACGCACTCTCGCTACACTTTGTATACCGAGTTTTCATACAAAGTTTGTCATGTCTTCGATGCATCGTCGAAAATTCGAAATGAGATCGTATGCTCGTATGTTCTTTCTTTGGTTTTCTTTATGCAGTCACGCACAAACATATATGCGCGTGTGTGTAGTTGATTATTGACGTGTGGCGGGTGCGTACATCTCGGCATCAGTGAAAAAAAAGTAATTTTAAATAGATTTAAGTCGATTTGTTTTATTTTTTGTAGTGTAATGGCTAATATATTGTTTAAATATTCCTTTAATAAATAACTTAACATAACATAGCGCACAAGGGTCAGTGCTTCAACCGAATTACCAGTCTATATACCTTTTACTCCAAAGTACATTACTTTGTGTATCTTTAAATGGGCGTCCCATCCACACCGTCCATTACATTTCTTATATTATTATACCCTTGTAGAGGGTATATTAAAATTGTCGAGATGTTTGTAACGCATAGAAGGAAGCATCTCCGACCACATAAAGTATATATATTCTTGATCAGCATGACAAGCTGAGTTGATATAGCCATGTCCGTCTGTCCGTCCGTCTGTTCGTCTGTCCGTCAGTCCGTCTGTCCGTCTGTTTCTATGCTATCTCCTCCGTCAGTTTTAAAGCTATATTAACCAAACTTTGCACGAAGTCTTTTGGTACAAATACGCTGCACATTTGTCAGAGCCGGCCAGATCGGATGACTATAGCATATAGCTGCCATAGGAACCATCGGCCGAAAATGTTGTTTTAGTGATTAAAACTTTTTTATCTTCAACGCAAACGTCCACAAACCTCTTATTTATAAGTTTTCTATGCTTTCACATAATTCCACCAAGTTTGATAGGACAACTATATAGTATAGCTGGCATAGAAATTGGTTGTAGAAAATGTATATAGGAGGCCTTGTCACAAATGTGTACATTTGGCCGAATGTACATATTTGTGTCTACTAATTTATATAAATCATACAAGCTACAAGGGTATAAAAACTTCGGTCGAGCCGAAATTAGCTTTCCTCTATTTTTATATTAATTTGTAATGGAGCTCCACTTGTTATCGCCCACTTGTTGATTACAAGTAATGAGGTTTCGAAAGCTAGCAGTCCACAAAGCGGCCATGCTAATGTAAAAGTATACTGGGTTGAAGAGGTGCTCGATTACGTAAAGTGAATTTGCGCCGTTGGGTGGGTACTGACAGCTTTTGCTGATATCGAGAGTAAGAGAGAGGGAGTGTGAGCGAACGGCATACACACTTAAATGTGGTATGTGTGTGAATATATTGTTCGATACTTTACACCAGCGTTGGTCAACGAGAGCGATGACAAAAAATGAGAGTGTATTGGTGTGCGAAAATAAAGCGCCGTGAACCAGCTTCGATCTGACCGCATCAGGCCTGAAGGCTTGTTTATTCTCTTGGCATCAGCTTCGACATGCGTTTGGCTCGTGTTTGTGTAAATAGCGAAATGTCTTCGGGCCCTGGGGGGTACCGGCGACCATCGCTGCTTTACATCGACATACGCAACAGTATTGGCTCGACATTTTCACAAACCATAAATAAAATAGAAATCCCGTCGGCAAAACAAAAAAAATCGTGGGCACACAACCTTTTCAATCAAGTGACAGCAACACACTGAATCTGGGAGTCCCGAAAGAAAGCGCACTGAGAGAGCGCCTTAAAAAAAATACTATTTAGGGTTTCCACGTCAATTAAATTTAATCCTTAACTGTAGTAAACACACTTTTATGTACTTAAATTGATAATTGTTCATTTTCAAAAAAAGAAAATAAAAAATACGTAGCCAAAGACCCTCTGGAGTTTGCCAAATGAATTTTGGAACTTGCAACCGAACGAAATGTCTAACTGCTGTGCAACGACAAATGCATGACGCCTGCGCTCAGGCAGGTCCACTAAATCGGGCGTACTATTTGGCCATTGAGATTCATCCGAACTTTATAATTTTGCCCAGAAGTTTGCAACGCATAAAAATATTCATTTCCGACCCCATAAACTATATTTATTCTTGATCAGGGCGACGAGCTGAGTCGATTGAACTAGTCTCTCAGTTTTAAAGCTATCAAGCTGAAATTTTGCACAGAGTCTTCTTTTTACTGCGCGCTTCTAATATGTCGGAACCGCCCGGATCAGATGACTATATTTTATAGCTGCCATAGGAACCATCGGTCTAAAAATGGGTTTTAGTGAGAAAAACTTTTTTGTTTTCAATGTTAGCGTCCTTAAACTAGGCCATTATTATACCCTTGCAAAGGGTATTATAATTTTGCCCAGAAGTTTGCAACGCATAGAAATATTCATTTCCGACCCCATAAACTATATATATTCTTGATCAGGGCGACGAGCTGAGTCGATTGAGCTTTGTCCGTCCGTCTGTCTGTCTGTCTGTCTGTCCGTCTGTCTGTCCGTCTGTCTGTCCGTCTGTCTGTCCGTCTGTCTGTCCGTCTGTTTCTACGCAAACTAGTCTCTCAGTTTTAAAGCTATCGAGCTGAAATTTTGCACAGAGTCTTCTTTTTACTGCACGCTGATAATATGTCGGAACCGACCGGATCGGATGACTATATCTTATAGCTGCCATAGGAACCATTGGTAAAAAAATGGGTTTTAGTGAGAAAAACTTTTTTGTTCTTAATGTTAGCGTTCCCAAACACGGTCATTATTAATATTAAAAGCTTTCAAACAGGTTTGCAAACTTTGGTCAAAATCGGATGACCATATCTTATAGCTGCCATAGAACCGATCGGTCGGAAAATGGGTCTTACTGAGAAAAACTTTTTTGGTTTCAATGTTAGCGTCCTCAAACTCGTCCCTTATTAATATTATATGCTTTCAAACAGATTCGCAAACTTTGATCAAAATCGGATGACTATATCTTATAGCTGCCATAGGACCGATCGGTCGGAAAATGGGTCTTACTGAAAAAAAATATTTTTTTTCAAGTAAATCGTTCTTAAGGTCGGTGATTATTAATACTAAACGCTTTCAAACTAATTTGAAAAATTTGGTCGAAATCAGATGACTATATCTGCAGGCTGCCGTAGGACTTATCGGTCGGAAAATGAGTCTTAGTGAGAAAAACTTTTTTGTTTTCAATTTTATCGTTGTTAAACTTGGCGATTGTTAATTTGATATGTTTTCAAAAAGATTCGCGAAATTTGGTCGAAATCAAATTTTCATCTGACGGAAAATCGATTTTAGTTACAAAAGTTTTTGATTTTTATCCAAGCGTTCCTAAACTCTGTCATTTCAAAAACAGCTTTTGCAAGGGTATAAAAACTTCGGCACAGACGAAGTTAGCGTGGCCTTCTCGTTAATTATGCTTTCAAATAGATTTGCATACTTTGGTCAAAATCGGATGACTATATCTTATAGCTGTCATAGAAACCATCGGTCGGAAAATGGGTCTTAGTGAGAAAAAAAGTAGAAAAAGTTGATCGACATCGGGTGACTATATCTTATGGTTGCCATAGGACCAATCGGTCGAAAATGGTTCTTAGTGAGAAATTTTTTTGTGTCTAATGTTAACGTCCTTAAACTCACTGATTATTAATTCTATGTACTTTAAAATATAGTCGCAAAATTTGGTCGAAATAGGATGACTATATCTTAAGGCTGCCATCTTAGTGAGAAAAACTTTTTTGTTTTAAATTTTATCTTTCTTAAACTCGGCGATTGAAAATTTGGTAATTTTGTTAAAAAGAATCAGCGAAATTTGATCGAAATCAGATGTTTGTCGGTCGCAAAATGGGTTTTAGTTACAAAAATGTTTGATTTTTATGTAAGCGTTCTTAAACTCTGACATTTCAGAAACAGCATTTGCAAGGGTATGAAAACTTCGGCACAGACGAAGTTAGCTTGGCCTTCTCGTTTTTATATGAATTTTGCCAGGAATTTTTAGTTTCCGCTGTGCTGGATACCCGGTTTTAACAAAAAACAAATAAATTGAATTCACCTTTGCAAAATTGCGTATATATTAAAAGTACACATTGAGCCAACAAAATATTATTTGAGAAGCTTAGAAAAAAGTTTTAACACTTTGTTTTCGGCATTTTTTGCTATCGCGCCTTAAGGCCTATTTCTAGAACGCCCGAAAATAAATTTTTATTATACCCTTGTAGAGGGTATATTAAAATTGTCCAGATGTTTGTAACGCATAGAAGAAGGCATCTCCGACCACATAAAGTATATATATTCTTGATCAGCATGACGAGCTGAGTTGATATAGCCATGTCCGTCTGTCTGTCTGTCCGTCCGTCCGTATGAACGAAGAGATCTCAGAGATGGTAAGAGATAGAGGTTTGACACGTCTGGGACATATATTTCTTATACTTGCAGGCAGATCAAGTTTATTTTCAATTTTTGCCAAGCCCCCTCCCGCCCCCGCAATTTGGAAAAAACGTCATATCTCCCACAGTTTTGATGATACATTGTTCGTATCTTCTAGAGATATGTAGTAATCAAAATTATTTATCGATTTGCTGAAATAATGATAAAGATCGGATAACGATTCTTAAGTTATGAGCAAAAAACGGCCAATATGTAAACATTTATGTGATTAAATGAAAAACTATATTTAAATTTCCCACCAAACTTTTGCAAAGTATACTTTTCGGGGCATTAATGTTAAATCAATCGATTTTCGGTTAACACACTTAAAAAATATACTAGATAGTCGAAGTGTGCTTAGATATCCGCGAATAACTTCGTCATCAGGTACCCAAATTCATCGAGAGTACATTTGTTCAACGGAGAATTCAATGCGCTCTTATAATAAACATTTAGGAAAAATCGCATGGTGTAAAAAAGTTAAACCAGTGCTGGCCAAAGAAGGAATTTGTAAAAAAAATTGAAAATACCTGATCTGTAACCTGCGATTTTCAGCTATCGAGTTAAATCTCTAAAGCCATTGAATATAATACAAAAGAATCTTCTCGTCGCTATCAGAACTAGCAAAGTGAAATAAAATCAGATGGTCAATTCGCGAGTTATTTCAAATCAATTAAGCAAAATGAGCAATTAACGGTTTTTGGGCCATAACTTCAGATTTTGGGGGTCCCCGAGGAAAACCAAGTATTAGGAAGTGCTATACGCGACCAGCTCTACAACGTACGCTATGTTTTTACCTAGGTTTTTTTGTTTGTTTTTTTTTTCGACACGAACTACACTGTACACAAAAGTAATAAGACAGATTGGATCTCACTAGAAGAGCATATAAAATGCAACCACACACAATTCAGTGGTATACAGACGGGTCCTTGACACCCCAAGGAGCTGGACTTGGGGTAGCAGGGCCTGGAACGAAAAGGTTTGAGTCAATGGGAGAATTTGCAAGTATATTTCAAGCCGAAATATGTGCTATCTCTCGTTGCGCTGACCTCAATATGGGAAAAAACTACCATAATAGAGAAATTGCTATCCTTTCGGATAGCCAAGCAGCGCTCAATGCGCTCAGCAGCAACAAGTTCACCTCCAAGCTAGTCTTAGAGACAAAGAACAAATTGGACCAACTAGGTAGCAGGAACAACCTGTCCCTACTCTGGATACCGGGACACAAAAACATCCCCGGAAACGGAATGGCTGACGAACTGGCACGCAAGGGGGCAGCCACTGCAATGGTAGGGCCAGAACCCTACTGTGGCATAGGCCAACACACCATTAGGGAGCTCCTTAGAAAGGAAGAGAATACGCTTAGAACAGCCTCCTGGGTAAACACCAGGGGCATGAGACAAGCGAAAGCATTAATGGTGGACCACAACCTGAAAAGGTTCCAGAAATTAATCCATCAAGGAAAGAATGCCGTCAGAATCCTCACAGGGCTCTACACGGGCCACTGCAGGCTGAGGGGTCACCTGTACAAGTTGGGAATAGCAAACACCACACTATGTAGATACTGTGAAGAGAAGAAGGAGTCCTCAGAACATATACTAGCCCACTGCGATGCTCTAGCGAGGCGCAGATTCTATAGATTTGGGGAACACAGCTTACGACCCAAGAAGATAAGTAACCTAGAACCCACGAAAATTCTGACATTCGTACAGGAAATAGGGCTGCTAGGAGGGTTGTCAACTAAGTATGGGGGCACAATAGATCAGTATTGGTCGCAGTGCGCTATGTCCCCAACAACAAACAAAAATTACCCAGTTTAGCACTGTGTTATTAGTTCATTTCATTTGCTGTCATCTTTCGAAAAAACATATAGTTGTAGTCTTTTATTATTTTTCCAATTCGAATAGTTTTTAAATAAAATCAAAATAAAGCTCGACTTTTTTATACACCTGAAAAGAGTATTATAATTTTGCACCGGAGTTTGCTACGCATAGAAGGAATCATCGACCTGAGTCGCTTGAGCTTTGCCCGTCCGTCTGTCCGTCTGTCTGTTTCTACGCGAACTAGTCCCTCAGTTTCGAGTCTATCGAGCTGAAAATTGCACAGTGTCTTCTTTTAGCTGCACGCTGCTAATATGGGGAAACCGCCCGGATCGGATGACTACTTCTTGAAGCTGCCATAGAAACGATCGTTTGAAAAATGGGTTTTTGTGAGAAAAACTTTTTTGTTTTCAATGTTAGTGATCTTAAACTCGGTCAATATTAAAATAAAAAATTTTCAAACCTGATCTGCGAAGTTTGGTCAAGATTCAATGACGATTTCTTATTGCTGTCATAGGAACCATCTGTCGGAAAATGAGTGTTAGTGACAAAAACTTTTTTGTTTTCAATTTAATCGTTCTTAAACTCAGCCGTTGTTAATTTGATATGTTTTCAAAAAAAAGGGAGACCGCCTGGTAACCAACCAGCTGCTGGCAAGCGGTTCTGAATTTCAAGGTTTGTTCAATAAGTATCGCGAATTTTGTGTTTTTTCAAAAAGTATTTATTTATTTACTAATATCTAATTTGTCCCCTTCAAAATAATCCTCATCGGATACAATATATACATGCCAATGCTTCTTCCAAGCACTAAAAAACTAATTCTTTGTGAGCTTATTTAGCTCCTCCTTCGATGCCGTCTTTATCGCCTCAATCATTTCGAAGCGTCGTCCTTTCATGATCGTCTGGAGTTTTGGGAACAGAAAAAGTCACAGGGGGCAGGTCGAGGGAAGACGGTGACTGCTGCATTATTAGAGTGTTGTTTTGGTTAAAAATCAGCGCACAAGCAACGATTTCATTTTTTGGAATAGTCAAAAATCGAAGATGGGTCCAAACATGTGCAAGCAAAATAGCTGGCAAAATTTAAGTGTCTTCAAAATGGTCGGCCTTGTTGGCACAAGTGAGGGAAATGAGTACCAACGTAACGCAGCCAAAAATAGCAACAATAACGCCACAATAAATTCAAAATTAGGGATACTTTTTGAACAAACCTTGTATATATCGGCCAAAGTAGAGGAAGAAGGAGTAGGCGCACACACTAGTCACTGCCCGACAACTGACCACAGCTCCAAAATATTTCAAAACGGGATAAAAATGCAAAGAACGAGTTTTTCATATGCATGAAATGAATTTATTGAACCGATGAGAAAAAAAACCGAAATTATATCGGAAACAAAATGGGAGTCCATTGATAATTATTTGATTTATGCATATCTAATACGTCTTTTGCCTGGCATAAAACTCGTCATCCGTTTCATAGATGACATAACTGACACGAGGCTCACCAGCTCGTTTCTGGGATGACGGCAATTTCTCCAGTGAGGTCACCAAGTGTTCATTGACATTCATTTCCAGAACCAGTTCCAGCATCATGCCATAGGAGATGCGTAGCAAACGTGTCCCTTCATTACGCCATTGCTGTATAGAGTCTACATTGGCCGAGAGTTATTCATCCGAGCTTAAGTACATATACTTGAGGCAGCAGCCCCGATAGCCACGCATCTCCACTAGGTTAACAGACTTGGATTGCAGATTTCGTTTGTGACGAGATTCTTCTCAAACTTGAATTCACCGACATATTTTTTTATGGATCAATCAGGAGTTCTTAAGCGATCGACAAGAGTTTGAAAAATGACAAACCGTTATGGAGACTGATGCGCTAGTAGAAGAATTAAGTAAAAGGAAAATCAGGTGAAGAAAGTAATGTAGTAGGCTGATGTCATTTTTGTACTTCACTAAGTAGCCCTTGTATTTTGCTTTGGTTTAACCTGCTTGATTTTCTAACTACTTATTTCATTTCCATTTCGGACTCCAACCCGAACACATCCTCTTATTTCTCGACTGGGGAATGTTTTGATTTTCTTTTTTTATTAATTTATTTTCCTAAACATTTTTAGTATTATAGTGTTGTACTACGCCTCATCGTATTGCTGCCTCAAGTAAATGCTTCAGCTTTTCTTTGTACACAACGCAGGCTATTTATAAAATTGGTGGTTCTTCTGACATTTTAAGTTTTTTTGGGTCCGAATTGGCTTTATAAACGCGGTTGTTTGATTTCTCAATCGCAGTATGGACATCCCTTATGTAGTTTTCAAAGTTGTAACCTTCGACCCGTTGAGATTCTGCAAAAAAAGGAACTTAGCAGGTGCACCTGCCGCGTATTAACCACCAGCAGAAAGTACTGCACCTGACCATCGGGGCGCACAGTCTTGAGGAAAAGACGCGTTTTGTTCGAACTAATGGGCACAGCATCGTGCAGCAGACGTAGCATCAATTGCGTAGCTGCTCCAGGAGCGGATCCAGCACCAGCAGTGATAAAAGCAGTGATCCTGAGAGCTTGCTCGAGGAATCTCGACTTAACCGAAAACGGAAGTTCCAGCCCAAGTCTGTTAACCTAGTGGAGATGCGTGGCTATCGGGGCTGCTGCCTCAAGTATCTGTACTTAAGCTCGGATGAAGAACTCTCGGCCAATGACGATTGTATACAGCAATGGCGTAATGAAGGGACATTAAACGGATGACGGGTTTTATGCCAGGCAAAAAACCTATTAGAATGCATAAATCAAATAATTATCAATGGACTCCCATTTTTTTTCCGAAATAATCTCGGTTTTTTTTTCATCGGTTAAATAAACTCATTCTCATGCATATGAAAAACCCGTTCTTTGTATTTTTATCCCGTTTTGAAATATTTAGGAACTGGGGTCAGTTGTCGGGCAGTGACTAGTGTGTGCGCCTACTCCTTTTTCCTCTACTTTGGTCAATGTATACAAGGTTTGTTCAAAAAGTATCCCGAATTTTGAATTTATTGTGGCGTTATTGTGGCTATTTATACTCTGTACCGAAGGTACATAGAGTATATTAAGTTTGTGCAAAAGTATGTACCTATTTTTTGCCACCTATTTTGCTTGCAAATGTTTGGGCCCATCTTTGATTTTTGACTATTCCAAAAAATGAAATCTTGCTTGTGAGCTAATTTTTAACAAAAACAACACTCCAACAATGCAGCAGTCACCGTATTCCCTCGACCTGCCCCCTGTGACTTTTTCTGTTCCCAACACTAAAGACGATCATTGTTAAGTTAAGCCCCTTACTGAGAACGACAGAAAATTCCTTTTGTCACACTATTTCATATAAATAGAAACACCTCGTCTTTGATTTGATGCTCATGTGCTGCTAGAAAGTGTTTTTATTTGTGTGAAATACTGTGTTGTTCTGAGTACAAGCCTTTATTAAAAATTGAGTCATTATGAAAAGTTTGGCAGATGACAAAAAAAAATTTAATGTTGGATAATGTCTTTTCATTTTATCAATGTGCTCGAGACAACATCTTTGGAGTGAATTTAACTTACATTTCCACAGAGCAAGCGGACAAATACTCCACTTTGCTCACTGACAAGTGGAAGGACTTGTTGAAAATAGCTGGCATAAATCGAATTCATTTTTATACTCTGTACCAAAGGCGATAGCCTCGCAAAATGCTCGTGTGCTGGTCCGCTGGAATGTATCATGTTCATGATATCAGTGTGAAGGCAGCCTTATTCTCAGCACAGGACCTCAAATGCTAAAATGAATGATTGATTGTAGACAAGCTTTTCACGCTGAACCCAAATCTGGCTTTTGAATTTCCATATCTCTAATGGAATAACTTTTAACTGGACATTAAAGTGCATGAAATGGCTAGTTTGGCCATTTTCTGTATATGCTAGATAAAAGGTTATTTCTTAAAATTTGATTTTTTGATGGTAAAGAACTGTTCAAGGTAATATATACCCGAAATGGTTTCGCAAAAATTAAACTTAAAAATTAAATTGTTCACAGGATCCAAAATTTACAAACGTAGTTTTGATACTCTTGCTCATTTGTGGATGCCCTCTGTCTTCTCTTCCAGCGGACGGTTGTACCCATTGTAAACTATTCGGCGCGGGAAGATGTCATCTGTATTGCATGCGCAGTGCTTCGGTGAAATCTTTACGTCATCAGCAACAGCCGCAGCAAATCAATGGAAGTGTTGCCACCACTGATTGCGGTACTCGTGCCCAGCGACTGCGTCACTAGCATCAGCAGCAACTGTAAATGAGTATGGCCCCTGAACACGAATCGCGACGGAAGAGTCTTTCGCAGCCCAGTCTAAGGATCACCGAGGCTGGATTGCGTAGGTAAGAAACTGAAAAGTCCACGATGTACACGCCTTTTCTACATTTTCTTCAACTTACAGCATGGTGCCACGCCGCTCCAATGAGAACAAGAATCTGGAGAGCAAAAAGCACGTGGTCAAAATGCTCTTCGTTCTTGTCTTGGAGTTCTTCATCTGCTGGACCCCTTTGTATGTGATTAACACGCTAACCATGCTCATTGGCCCCGCTGTGTACGAATACGTGGACTACACGGCCATTAGTTTCCTACAGCTGTTGGCTTACTCGTCCAGTTGCTGCAATCCCATAACCTATTGCTTCATGAATGCCAGTTTCTGACGGGCATTTGTGGATACGTTCAAGGGAATGCGGGTGTGGGACTTGGGACGTTTGTGCTTTTGGCGTCGTCACTCCAAGAACGAGACAAATCTTTCAGTGGCAGGCAATTCAATTGCCTTGGCCAATTCGGTCATGTCCAGCCATACCATATTGGAGAGTCCGCGCCTATGAGAGAGTCGGAAACTGATGAGGAAGGTCACGGGTAAGGGCAGGCAGCTGCAGCCGCAGCCGGTGCAAATGGAAACGGAGTCGCTGTAATTGTGACGATGCAAATGTGAACGAAACTAAAACTGTGGTTGTCAACGACTCTACTAACTTTGTAATGGAGAAATTGGAAGGCATATTCATAACTCTCTACCCAATTTAAGTGTTAATCTAAGTGTTAAATGTAATTAGCTACGTTTCTTAGTGTTTCCACCTACAGAATATTTCGAATAAGAATGTCACAACACCAATCCCACAAACTGACACTAATATACACTTTCTGTAGGGAACTATTTTCAGTTTCAATTATTCCAATTTGATTGTTCGTGTCGATTGCTTTGATCACGCTCATATGCGGTTTCAGTTAGAAAAATGTACATCTATGCTACATCTAGTGTATGCATAGATAACTATTTTCAACACGCAATCAAAGACTATATTGAAAAGAGATGAAAGGTAGTGGGTGACATTCAAATTTATAAAGTAAAAACTCGAAAACGTATGTAAAACAAAGTTAAAGTTTAATAAATGCAAGTTTTCATCGAAATAGTTTTTGGAACCTCAAGGACTAGACTTGTGCGATTCGTATACTTAAGCCTAATATGTCGAACTGGTTTAAAATAATAAATTATATTAATCTCCTCATTTCTACTTCTGAATGGATTGAGTTAAGACTTTTGCGAGTTTCTTGAATTGAGCAAGCCCAACAATTAGTTAGAAAGTGTTGAAAGTCAAGTGAGTGCTTCAAGTCCAATTTTTATTTTCTAAAATTGTAAGCACATTCACCAATCATATCAAGATAAATTCATGGAATACTATTTATAGTGAGAGCGTAAGCTTAAGTCGGCCTTGCGCGACTTCACTTATATCAATTTACAGAGCATTAACTTTAATGTTTATATTATGTTAGAAGTTAGCGCATGCTGAGCCCAAGTATTTGGCAGAAGTTGAATTTGCTATACATTATCCGATCTTTTTGAAACTTTTATATATTATACCAGTGTTTAAAAACTTCGACTGCTGCTTAAACTTCTGCTTTGAAAATCTCAGTAGTCAGTGTCGTAGCTGCATAACAATGACTGTGACGACACCCAAACTCGATAACATACCTCGGATGATCAATCTTGGGTATTTAATCTTTAACATTAGATTTAAACCACGGTTCTCAATTCTTGCTCATGAGAAATACCAATAAACATGAATAGCATAATAATAACGAACAATGTAAATAGCTTAAGAGACAAGAATCATGAAGTACTTGAAACCGCACTTGAAAAGACCCATCTCTGCACGCTCACGGTCGATTTCGTGTCTGTTGCTACGCACGAATTCGCAGTGCTAAAATGTGATTGTGTCTTGTGCCGACCACTGCGCTAGACCAACACTAAGATTTATGCAAACGCTGTACTTTTCAAGCACAATATACATCTGTGCCCAACAAGGCTGCAAAGCTTCGGTCCGAAGGTTCGAACTTATCAAGAAGTCTTAGGTTGGGCCCGTGGACCGGTTCCACAATTTTCCTAAGGGTTCGCAAAACATTTCCCCTCTCTTTTTTCTGTAATCAAATTTGGGAGACATCCTCGGCCATAGTTTTTGTAGAGAAAGACTCGTCTAATTTACCAAGCTAATAGATATGTCAATCAATAATGGAATGGATCCTTCGACCTCTTCCCCTTTTCCCCCTTGTGATTGTTAAATTTGAATGGCAATTAGGCAACTTGCCTGATCTGGTAGGTATCATAACCTTGTAGGAGTAAGCAAAACAAAATGACGCAATCAAAAAACTATAAATATGCAATGCAGTATGTGTGCATACGAGGTTTGTTCAAGTAGGGCTACGTACACTTGATTTTCATTTTTTTGTTGGTGTTACTTTGGTACTCATGTAAAATTATCGATCTCAAATTTTAGTCACACATTTAAATTCGCATTATCCATAATCTCTAAAATTATCATAAAGATCGCATAACAAAGAGCGGAGTTATAAAAATACTACTACTCATACCAAGGTGTTCGAAAAATGGTTTGCTTTTCAGTCTGCATACATTTTGCGAGAGAACTATAAACGCTATTTTCACAAAATCTTTTATTATGAGATGTGACAGTGTTGATGTTATTGAGCAAAATGTATCGTAATATTATAATGTGGGTCTAGAAAAATGCCGAGAAAATTCCCTCAAAACTAAGTGCTCGCTTTGCAGTCTAGTTGTTGCACACAGATCCAAAACTGTACGGGTACAATGTTAAGGCTCTTATCGGTTTCAATACTAACGGTTCTTGGATACCGGTACGACACAAAAACCCGAAGAAAACCATAAAGTAATGTTAACTTTTGGCTAAATAAGTTAAAATCAGGGAATCAAACCAGAACCCGATCCGATTACCAGAACCGGAACCGATATTTTTACCGGTATCCGAGAACTGATATTTTTGGAACCGAAAAGATCGAAAAGAACCCGAACATTGTACCGGAACAGTTTCGGTTCTGAGTGCAACAACTAAACTGCAAATGCGGCACTTAGTTTTCGGGGACTTTTACGTAATTTGGTTAAATCGTAAGGCTAAATAAAAACGAGAAGGCCAAGCTAACTTCGTCTGTGCCGAAGTTTTTATACCCTTGCAAACGCTGTTTTTAAATTGACAGAGTTTAAGAACGCTTAGATAAAAATCAAAAACTTTTGTAACTAAAATCCATTTTCCGTCAGATAAACATCTGATTTCGACCAAATTTCGCGAATCTTTTTGAAAACATATCAAATTAACAATCGCCAAGTTTAAGAACGATAAAATTGAAAACAAAAAAGTTTTTCTCACTAAGACCCATTTTCTGACCGATAAGTCCTACGGCAGCTATAATATATATAGTCATCCGATTTTGACCAAAGTTTGCAAATCTGTTTGAAAGCATATAATATTAATAATGACCGTGTTTGGGAACGCTAACATTAAAAACAAAAAAGTGTTTCTCACTAAGACCCATTTTTTGACCGATGGTTCTTATGGCAGCTATAAGATATAGTCATCCGATCCGGTCGGCTCCGACATATTAGCAGCGTGCAGTAAAAAGAAGACTCTGTGCAACATTTCAGCTCGATAGCTTTAAAACTGAGAGACTAGTTTGCGTAGAAACAGACGGACAGGCAGACAGACAGACGGACACACAGACAGACAGACGGACGGACAAAGCTCAATCGACTCAGCTCGTCGCCCTGATCAAGAATATATATAGTTTATGGGGTTGGAAATGAATATTTCTATGCGTTACAAACTTCTGGACAAAATTATAATACCCTTTGCAAGGGTATAAAAAAGAAGAAGGTAAAGAAGAGGATCTACGTTTAGAGTTGACAAAGCTATAGAATTGTTTAGGGTCCTCAGCAAATTGAACTTTGCATCGGACAAGATATTTCTTATATTTCTTTCTTAGATAGCATTCAGAATTGAAAAGTGTAAAGTTCGATTTTGCAATTGAGTATTGAGAAAAGTCAAAGACATAACCAGTACGTTTATACTTTTTGAAGCATCTAGACTTAATATTTTTCAAATTAGAAAGCCTAGGACAGTACCAAGGAGGATTAATGGACGCTGGAGAGGGAGCGCTATTAGGAATACAAATATCTAAAAGAGAATTAATGGAATCATAGAAAAAGGAGAAAGCAAAGTTAAAATCAACCGCATTGTACAAAGGAGTCCAGTCTGTTGCACAAATGAGTTGATTTAGTAAAGCAAAGTTTCCTTTACGAAAACAACGACGAGGTTTGTTTGAAGCTATGGATGTTGAAGAGGTAGGTCCAGAAACTGAAAGGGAGATTTCAATTGTAGGATGGTAAGAATCTTCAGGCAGTGATAGGGGGGTAGACCTAGAGACTACGGCATTAGTACTGTCAGCGACAAAGACTAGATCCAGCAATTTATTTAAATGGTTTGGAATTGTATTAAATTGAAACAAGGACATATCAGACAGATGATCTAAAAAGTCATGCTGTGTTGAAAGAACAAGATAAGTTGACCCATTAAGAAATGACCAGGCGATGTTTGGCAAGTTGAAATCGCCTACAACAACCATCGAGTCAATGTCTCGTAATTGGGCTCAAACATCTCTTATACAAGTTATATGGTGCATATAAAATTGAATATCGGAAGAAGAATAAAGAAGAGAGATCTCATTGGCATACATTGCCTAGTTTATCTTGATGATATAATCATCTACTCCGTTTCACTCGAAGAGCACCTTAATTCATTGAGATACGTGTTCGATAGGCTTAGGAGTGCAAATCTTAAGCTTCAGTTGAGCAAGTGTGAGTTTGTGAGTTTAAGCGAGTAACCGAGTTCCTTGGTTATATCGTTACAGCAGAGGGTATCAAACCCAACCCTAATCAGATCAACGCAATCCTTGATTACCCCATGCCAAAGACTTTGAAGGAAATCAAATCCTTCTATGGGCTATGTGGATTTTACAGAAAATTTATAAAGGACTTTGCCGCAATAGCGAAGCCTATGACCATATTTCTCAAAAAGAGTCAGACGATTGATATTAAAAATGAAGCGTATGTCAATGCTCTCAATAAATTGAAAATATTGATCACTACCGATCCCATTCTTGCCTATCCTGATCTTAATAAGACTTTCACCCTTACCACGGATACAAGCAACTTCGCTATGGGCGCAGTATTGTCCCAAGGCAATCGACCCATATGCTTTGCCAGTCGAACACTCAACGAACATGAGTGCAACTATTCGGCAATTGAAAAAGAATTGTTGGCAATCGTATGGGCCACCAAATATTTCAGACCGTACCTTTTCGGACGGAAATTTAGGATAAGCCCTGATCACAAACCCTTGGCATGGCTCCATAACCTGAAGGAACCAAATATGAGGCTTCAGAGGTGGAAAATTCGTCTTAACGAATACGACTTTGACATCAAACACATTGATGGAAGAGAAAATCATGTTTCTGATGCGCTGTCTCGAGTGAAGATTGAGGAAGTCAACGCAGCAGATGATGAAACCACCGTAGCCACAATACACAGTGCAATCGAAGATAATGGAAACTGCATCGGAATTACGGAACGCGCCGTAAACATATATACAAACCAGATACTTTCCATAAAAGCGGATAGACAATCCATTAAGGTTGATAAATACTATTTGAAAACAATCACAACAGTTCGCTATGACAACATGACTACTGAAAGCGCATCTGAATGGATCAAAACCCTTATGTGTGGCAGACATTCAGCTATTTATATTGAAGATGACAAAGAGTTCGCAATATTTCATCGAACTTACATGTCCCTTGATAAGCCGAACACAGGTACCACTGTTATCAAATCCTCTAAGTTGCTTGTAAATATTCCACTTGATTTTGAGGAACTTGTGCGAGAGCACGATGGGGCCTTACATCAAGGAATCCAAAAGACGCTTGATGAAACTCAATAAGACACATTTTTTCCCATATGCAGGAAAACTCGTACAGGTTATTATCAATAAGTGTCAGACATGCAATTTGGCTAAAGCAGAACATCGACGCACAGACTATCCATTTGAAATAACACCTGAGGTGATGAGCATTCGTGACAAATTTGTCATTAATTACTATTTGATAGGGAAGCAAAAATTTCTCTCGTGTATAGATTTGAAGTCGAAATTTACAATGGTCACTGAAACAAACACAGTTGTTTGGCTTGAATAGAAACGAGCCCTCCTTAAAGTTTTCAATTCAATGGGGGTACAAAAGGTATTAAAAACGGATCAAGACTCAGCTTTAGTAAGCAAATCGCTTCACAATTGGCTTAAATCGTTAGGGATACAAATCAATATAACTACCAGTAAAACACAAGACCCTAAATGAGAAAATGAAAATCATTCACACCGAGAAATCACTTGATGGCACAGATGTAGGTAGCGAATATTCTACATACGTTTACAATCATTTAACAGTGCATAGTACTACTGGTAAGAAACCAGCTGAAGTATTTATTTTTGGCCAAGAACCCGGAAAAAACGCCCAGAAGATTAAGGAGACTAGATTTAATAGACTTAACAAGAATAGGAAGGATTTTGAAGTCGACCCAAAGTATACTAAGACTCAGCCTAGGCGAAAGAAGATTAAGAACCCCTTCAAGCTCTCAAAAAATCCGAACAGAGTGGACGCTAACCACTATGAAGAAAATCTTATAGGCAAACAAACACCCTATTAAGCTGATCCCAGTCAAAAGATATCATAATACAAAAAATGTTCCTATAATGACTCCCACGAGATTTGAAGAAATAATTTGTAATATTTTTTCTAGTTTTTCAGTATTATAATGACTTTGCATATTGTTAATCATTCTATATAATCACATTTCATAAAATATTCATGTACAACCAAGATCCATAGAACATTTTTGTTGTAATCAACGAGGACGTTGATTTCTCTTCGATTGGGAGGAGTGACATATTCTTATGTAGCGGTTGCTAGGGTGTCTTCGAAAAGAGGTTGGTTGTCTTCCTTCAGGGCACTGCTTTTTATTATCACCTACACACAGTTAGAGGGACACGGCGGGCGAGATCCTCTGGTTCCGTAACTCATTCGGCAGTGGGGTGGGTTGTTGCCATTCCATAACTGCATCCACACAAACTTTAAAAATAGGACCTCTACGGAATTTAAACAGGGAGCTGGACTCCACGAAATCGAATTAAAATACTCCAATTAAGATCAGTACTAAATTACAAAAAAATAGAGGCTAATATGAGAACAAGGCGCGTATTGAGTGGGGGGGGGGGGGGGGGGGGGGCGAGGTCTAAGATGGTATACGACGCTCGCGTTCTTTACCCTACCCAACCATAATCTCCAGCGCTGTACTTTAGCGGAGATACCCTTTAAGAACTCCTCCTACCCTTTTATGTTACATGTCGCTCAGAAACAAACAAGACGTTAGTGGTTCATTTCAAACGTTATAAATTCAGATTTTTATTTATAAAACTCAAAGAGGGGCCAAACATCATTCATCGTTTGGAATCGATGGTATTAGTTTGTAAGAGTAAGCATTAGTTTGTTATTAACCTAGAATTAATTATTTATTAAATTTACTGTATGTATGTGTGTTCGTGCTTAATAGATTGCATAATGTTTGTATGTGTATGCCAACTGCTGCAAATGATTTCATTTTAGTAAGTGTAGGTAAAAATTTGGCAGTCACTGTACAAAATATTTTCTAGAGGCCAGCGCGACAGCTGTTCATCTAGCAAAACTCGCCTAACGAAAATGTGCTTGTTGTTGTTGCATGCGATATTTTCTTGTATTTAGGTTTTATAGCATGGGAATATTTTTGGCATGGGTAATTTAATTGAATATGTCAGTTTTTTTTTTTTAAGGACTTTATTCCCATTAATACACTTTAAGTTACGTTTGCAATTAAAAATCATTTCTTTTTAAATAAATAAAAGCGATCACCGAATTGGACACAAAGAGTAATTGTACCGCTGTTCTATATAAACGCACAATTGCACCACATATATATATGGGTATTTCCATGATGTCGAACGCGACAGTCGTACGCATTTAAAATGGAATAGAAGTCAAATTAAAATAATTTTGTTTTCTTTTGTTACTTTAACTTATAGCACTTTCGAAGCACTTTATTTAGTGAGAAAAAAGTAGAGCACACCTAGTGCTGGTTTCCAGATAAAGCCAATCAAAAAGCGATTCGCACGCGACAGAAAACGGAAGTGATGTTGTTGTCCATCAATATAAAAGCAAAAATCTGCGAGATCTGCCAAAACCATTTAGTGCAACTAATTTTAAAATGTTGTTGAATAATTTATCTGTATATTAGAATTTATTTGATCGAGAAATGTTGTTTATTTTTTTAATTTCAAAATAAAACATGATTCGATACGTGACATTGCGAACGCGACACTTTTTTCCGTCATTTTATTTATGTGGTTTCGGTATAATGCGAAGCAAAAACTTACGATTAATTGCAATCACATAGTTTCTCATGGTTTCTTTTGCACTCTTTTATAACCCTTTGTACTCTCAGAAAGATTTTAGATAGTAAAAGTAAGTGCAATCTATAGGCACTTTTATCAAAAAAATGTGCAATATTTATGTCCAAATAAGAAAATTCGCGTTAGCGCAGCCATGAAACCAAATATTTTGAAGTGGGTTTTGATTAAATGTAAAATTGGCTTACATTACTTCAATTTAATTGTTTCCCTTTGAAAATTTGATAAAACAGAGTGTTTTTAAGCACTTTTAATTTTTTGGCCTTAGTGGACCTTTTGGTGGAAATGCCCATATACAGACTTAGTCCAAGTTAGCTCTGCTTACGAAAAAGGGGGAAAGAGATAAAAAAACTTACCTACATCCATCCAAAAGCTCGATCGTTGAAAGGCCCTTCACCGCGACTTTGTTGATGTTGTTGCTGTTGGTTTTGCTGATTTTCTGTAGGGGCTTAAAGGTTTTTGATTTGGGAGGTTTTATTTACTCTAAGGGGTATTTAAATAATTCCCAAAATATTGCTGAGGCCGTCAATAGGCCTGCCATGCGTTCGTTTTTTTTCCTTTTTTTTCTTTTTTTTCGCTTTGACAACCACACACACACTTTTGCTGCTACTAGTTAGGAGATTTTGGAGTTTACCAAGACCTTCTGGTCTGGAATCTAGACACACAGTTTCTTTTAGGCATTTTCTGCAATCTTCCTTCTTTGGTAGTTTTTGGGCATTAATTGGACCGAAAAGAATTCACACACACGGCATGAGCCGGACTTGGGGAAGGTCGCGAACAAACTGATGCTGGGTGATA
The DNA here is from genome assembly GCA_037044535.1 of Lordiphosa magnipectinata. Classification (NCBI taxonomy): domain Eukaryota; kingdom Metazoa; phylum Arthropoda; class Insecta; order Diptera; family Drosophilidae; genus Lordiphosa; species Lordiphosa magnipectinata. The sequence continues at coordinate 46,163 of JBAMBO010004219.1, read as the reverse complement.
GGTGGAAAGCCCGCTCTGGCGAAAGCTTTCGGAGCGAGAAGTAGGCATGAGCGTAGTCTTCCTGACAAGTAAAACGGGGTCGTCTGCCGGAGTTTAAGCTTCTGGGAGTGATGATCCAATTCTCTTATTTTTTCTGACCCACACCAATACACAATGAAGAGACTCGGGTCTCTCGGCGGTGGACGTTGGCAAATGGTGTGGGTGGTGGTGGGAACATGCAGATGCTGGGAGCACGTATGCAAGCCAGGCGCACTAGGAACAAAAGAAAACCAATTTTTAGCCAAGAGAATTCTGACCAATATGTGTGGCAGCACATACCTTTTCTTGTGCGAATACAAGAAGATTATTTTGGTCTCTTGCTGTTCGGTTTCTGGAGGCGGATGCTTGCAGATTAGGTTGCCGCTCCGGCCTCTTGTGGGCGTGATGGCAACAGATTCCAATTTTTCACAAATTTGTTTGTTGATTTGCACAACCGGCGCGGGGATTAATTGGACTATAATGTTCTATCGAATCTGGCACAACGCGATTGCACTACTACTGTCGAGACATGTGTTTCTGCGTTTTTCGCCCGATTTTAACCTCACACGTGTAGCAAAGGGAGCCATCCGACGTGGAGTATGTACCTTGGATTTGAGACCGATCAGCAAAGAGGCTGAGGGCGGCCGCGTGTGGGCTTAAATAGGCCGAAATTCTATAGAAAAAGCTTTTTCTATCGAACTAAGCCGAAGTTGGTGGCGCTTAAGAACAGAGAGTTAGTTTCTCTCTTTAAGCTCTATACTAAAAGAGGTTGGCAATTCGACTGCATTTTAATTGATCGCAAGCGACAATTTTGTCAATTATAACATGGGATAAACGATGTGCATTTTCAATTGGTTTGATATAAAAAACCGACGAAACGACCATTACACTTATCAGCTCCATAATATGTTACATGTTTATTATCATGTTTTCAGCGCGCGAGTATGCCACATTTTTGTTAGTTATTGATTGATTAAGTAAGATGTTTAAGCCTTAAGCATATCAGAATCAAGTTCTAGCTGACTATTAATACCAATATTGTAAACAAGGTCCCGTTGCGAATCAGAAACTAAGAGCTAGCGTCAGAAGAACTCCCGTTTGTAGTAATTTTCCATAACTCTCAGCAGCCTCTGCTGAGGTTCTACTCGTACAGATTGTGCATTAGCTAATTAGTCTAAGTTTAACTCTCAAGCGAGACACAACATTATTTACGTTAATTAATAAAAGTTGTAAACTTCTATTGCACCGTTTTTGTTGGGATATTCAATTGGCCCTTATTTTTGAGTAACCACGAAAAGGTAATTCCGGATCATCTGAGCCCAATTATCGAAATCCTCCAGTGACGAACGCTCCAGAAGGATCGACTACCTTTTCTTTCAGAGGGTCATTGGCGTTTGGAACATCCGTTACAGCAAACCTTTGGGACTGGGCCTCAACCTCAAGCCTAGGGTCATAAGGTTATTTCATTAGCTGGAAAAATGTGTGTAAACGTTCAAAATGGCCGGCCTTGTTAGCACAAGTGAGGGACATGAGTACCAACGTAACGCAACTAAAAACAAGAAAGAAAGTCGGTCAAGCCCGACTATAACATACTCTGTACCCTTAACGTCTCAGCTCGCATTTGCTCACGAGTTATACGCGCTCATCTCTAAGTTTCACTCTCTCTCTCTCTCTCTCTCTCTCACTAAGATTGACGTTCAATAGAATGCTGCGGTGGTGGGTGGGGTGGTGCTGGGTGTTTACTGGCCGTTTTTTGCTCATAGCTTGAGTATCGTTCATCCGATCTTTATCATTCCTTCAGCAAATCGATAAATAATCTTATTTACAAGGTACGAACGATCTATCTTCAAAACTGTAGGAGATATGACGTTTTTTCCAAATTGCTGGGGCGGGAGGGGGCGTGGCAAAAATTGAAAATAAACTTGATCTGCCTGCAAGTATAAGAAATATATGCCCCATACATGTCAAACTTCTATCTCTTACCATCTCTGAGATCTCTTCGTTCATACGGACGGACGGACGGACAGACGGACAGACGGACATGGCTATATCGACTCGGCTGTTGATGCTGATCAAGAATATATATACTTTATAGGGTCGGAAATGATTCCTTCTCCCTGTTACATACTTTTGCACAAACTTAATATACTCTATGTACCTTCGGTACAGAGTATAAATAGCCACAATAACGCCAACAATAAATTCAAAATACGGGATACTTTTTGAACGAACCATGTATATGTCGGCAAAGTAGAGGAAGAGAAGTAGGCGCACACAAGAGTCACTGCCCGACACTCCCACAGTTTCAAAATATTCAAAAACGTTATAAAAATGCTAGGAACGAGTTTTTCATATGCATGAGAATGAGTTTATTTAACTGGTGAAAAAAAAACCGAGATTATTTCCTAAAAAAAATGGGAGTCCATTGATAATTATTTGATTTATGCATTCTAATAGGTTTTTTGCCTGGCATAACACTCGTCATCCGTTTCAAAGATGACATAACTGACACGAGGATCACCAGCTCGTTTCCGGGTTGACGGCAATTTCTCCAGTGCGGTCACCAAGTGTTCATTGACATTCATTTCCAGAACCAGTTCCATCATCATGCCATAGGAGATGCGTAGCATACGTGTCCCTTCACTACGCCATTGCTGTATACAATCGTTATTGCCCGAGAGTTCTTCATCCGAGCTTAAGTACATATACTTGAGGCAGCAGCCCCGATAGCCACGCATCTCCACTAGGTTAAGAGACTTGGGCTGGAACTTCCGTTTTCGTTTAAGTCGAGATTCATCGGGCAAGCTCTCAGTATCACTCCGTTTATCACTGCTGGTGCTGGAGCCGCTCCTGGAGCTGGTGCTGGAGCTGGTGCTGGAGCTGGTGCTGAAGCTGGTGGTGCTGTGCCTGTTCGCACTGCTTTCGCTGCTGCTGTCGCAATATTCCTGATCCGAGTCTATGCCGTAAAGATCCTCAGCTGGAAGCAGCTTGGATCGTAGCAGGTGCACCTGCCGCGTATTAACCAGCAGCAGAAGGTACTGCAGTTGACCATCGGGGCGCACAGTCTTGAGGAAAAGACGCGTTTTGTTCAAACCAATGGGTACAGCATCGTGCAAAAGACGTAGCATCAATTGAGTATCTGTGATATGGCCGAAAATCTCTTGAAGCTGCATTGGACTGTCATCGGTAGGTAAGAGAGCCACACGTAAAGCATCTGCATGGAACTGCACCGCCACATTCTCTCCCAAGGCTTCACCAACCACTTGCTGGCAACGTTGGCAGTGCATAAAACGAGTGCTGCTGGCTTGCTTTACTCGCGCCTGGAGTAGTCTTGCAGAAACCACAATGTAGTTTAGACCAAAGAATAGCTCATCCTCGTGCGGATAGCCAGGCACTTTATTTGCCAGACAGAAAAAGGTTTGGGGTTCCATTGTATAAGCAGGAATAGGCTTGACACTGGCATAGCGATGCATTCCCACCAGCTCGTTGGAGCAGTTGCTGCAGTGGAACGAGCATTGGGTCGCCTCACTAAGGCACAAACGCAGATCATCAATTTGTACTTCAACTGTGGACTGATTCAGCCTTTGGTGATTGATTCTCTTCCGGCTAAGACCAAAGGTCACCTCATTGCAATGTTCCTCCGCCGCCGTCTGCAATGAAAGGTCTTCCGACTTGCTAGTGAGCTCAAAGAACGCATCCAGCATGATGCGATGCTCTATGCAGTCCTCAATCCAGCGAAAGCCAAAAGGACGCGCTTGCGATGCTGGTCCCTGTCTTGAAACCAGTTCGTAGAATTGAGCATCAAGACAACATTAAGCCGATCATCTCTGCGCACGTAGGAAATGACCACTTGTTCCAGAGGCATTATGAATATTTTTGATTTGATTAACTCCAAATTATACACAATGACAATCCACACTGAGCATTGACAATGGGTTGCTATGATGACATCAACCCAAAAAGTGTAAAAAAAACGTTAAAAAATTAATTTTAATACTAGTGGTATTCCTGAAAGTGATCTAGATATGATTTAGATTTCGTCGAACAGCTGCTCTTGAACGAGCTCAGCGAGCTACGAGCGTTGAGTTTACTTGTAGCATTTGTAGCTAGGGTGCACAAACATACTTGTTACAGGTCGTTGCAGTTCTTTACTCTATAAATAAGTAATGAAATAAAATAATCTAAGTAAAGACTTGACGGTATGCCGTTCGCCTGATATAGCTAGTCTTGAGCTGCGCATACCAACGCTACTCACAGCTGCCCCGATCGTCGCGAGATACTACGCCGTTCTCCACCAGGATGCGATTGGAATGTTCAGTTTAGACTTCTTGCCGATATTAGGTAGCCTCTTTACGGTTTTCAAGAAGTATATGCCAATTCTGACCATTTAACAATTCGTGCAATTTTTGTGCTGTCATGCTCCATTGTCCAAAGTGCAGTGTCCGTAACTCTCCTAGCATCTTAAAGAAAGATGGTTCTTACATAAAAATGCTAAAATTGAAGTCCAGCTTGGTAAAAACTTAGTGGGTCGGAAAATTCAATAACACAAGAAAGAAAGTCGGTCAAGCCCGACTATAGCATACTCTGTACTCTTAATGCCGCCGCTCGCATTTGCTCACGAGCGATATACGCTGTTATACGCTATAAGCGTTATACGCTGTTATACGCTCATCTCGAAGTTTCTCTCTCTCTCTCACTAAGATTGCTTTTGTTGAAAGGAATGCACCCAGCGGCGCAGAGCTCAACGTGTTCTGCCGAAAGTATGCATTACGCCTGACGAAAAAGTAATGCAATACAACCGCTGCTTTTCTTTAGAGATTGTAATCGAAAACAAATAGAAAAAACTAATCGTGCCATACACGAGCCGATGTCTATTTCGTTCGCTTGGGTGCATTCCCCCTCATTAATGTTTTTTGACATTTCTTCTATTTTCTTCATTTGTATTTTTATGATGTACAAATGTGTAGCAGTGACTTGACACATACGTGGCGAGGAGTCAGTTAAGTTTGGCTTAGTTGTTAGTTAATTTCAATGTACATACTTATAATTGTCGGGAAAACAAACTCGCAAACTTGAAAACTCAATTGGCAAAAGTGATGGAGGCTCAAAACACGATTATACAGAAGCAAACAAAAATTTTAAAATTGCCAAATTCATTTATTGGCTATCCTTGAAACGCTGACGAAAACAGACATGCCCCCTGATAACGACGTATTTCCCATTTGCAGTCTGGACAATTTAAAGCTTTGTAAAAGCATACATTTTATTAATCGAGTTATAACAAATAAAATCATTTAAAATAAAATAAACTGCATTACTACATTATTACCCACTCATATAGGCTGTAAGCCACGTGCATTACTAACACATATACTTCTCTATCAATAGTACATTGTGTCGTAAAACAAGTACTTTAACCACCTGTATACTTTTCTATCTTTAGTAAATTGAATCGTATTACAAGTGCTTTACGGCTGAGTATACGATTCCTAAATTGTGTGTTGAATGGTCAACGGACTGCGAACATTCTGCTTTACGATTTAAACGAGAAGGCCAAGCTAACTTTGTCTGTGCCGCAGTTTTTATACCCTTGCAAATGCTGTTTTTGAAATGAAACAGTTTCATAGCCTATTTCCACCAAAGAAATGACGCTTCATTTCTTGAAATGACAAGAAATGAAGAAAATGATATCATTTCTTCCGTACAAATTGTTGTTGCATTTTGCCCTTCATTTCTCAAAAATGATGACATTCCCCACGAAGGAATTTGGTTTTTTTTTTAAGTACTCGCTACTCTCTGTCACTACTCGTTACTCTCTGGAAATAGAAAGTGTCATCACCAATAAAGTGTTGATTTGAATTTAAAAAGTAGGCGCAATTTTGTTTATAATATAAATTAGTCAAAAAAAGTTGTGTATTTAGCTTTCTGCTGATAATTCAGGGCGATAACAATGCGTGTGCCCCGCGTAATTGCTTTCCTGACGGGTATGTCTTTTTTTGGGTATATATTTCAAAAAGTCCGCGTGAGTTTGAAAGTGGCGCCTGTTGTTTAAATCTAACCCTTCAGCTGTTTTTGTCAACGTGGTATTGCGAATGTCAAAAAGATGACGATTTGTCAATGAAAACACCATTATTTTTATACCCGTTACTCGTAGAGTAAAAGGGTATACTAAAGTCGTGCAAATGTATGTAACAGGCAGAAGGAATCATTTCCGACCATATAAAGTATATATATTCTTGATCAGTATCAACAGCCGAGTCGATATAGCCATGTCCGTCTGTCCGTCTGTCCGTCTGTCCGTCTGTCCGTCTGACCGTCTGTCCGTCTGTCCGTCTGTCTGTATGAACACCTAGATCTCAGAGACTAGAAGAGCTAGAGCAACCAATTTTGAAATGTAGACTCCTATTGTCTGCACGCAGATCAAGTTTATTTCAAATTTTTGCCACGCCCACCCCCGCCCCCACAACAAAAAATGTTGAATAACTCCCACAATTTTTGAGATATCGATCTCAAATTTAAAACTTACATTAATATTCGCAACATCTATAAGCCCTCCAATTTTCATCAAGATCGGATGATAAATAGCCGAGTTAAAAAATGTTGCATACTTTTCGGCTGTCCTGCCTCAGACACACAGGAAGGCTATTCAACGTTTCTTTCCGTGAGTAACGGGTATTTCGAAGTCGGTTGGAGCCGACTTTAACTTACGCTCTCGTTAATAATGAAAATGATAAGAAATGAAGCCAGTGGAAATAGGCTACAAGAACGCTTACATCAGATTTAAAAACTTTTGTAACTTAAACCCATTTTCCGACAAATGAACATCTGATTTCGACCAAATTTCGCGAATCCTTTTGAAAACATATCAAATTAACAATCGCCGAGTTTAAGAACGATAAAATTGAAAACAAAAAAGTTTTTCTCACTAAGACCCATTTTCCGACCAATAGGTCTTATGGCAGCTATAAGATATAGTCATCCGATTTTGACCAAAGTTAGTAAATCTGCTTGAAATATAATATTAATAAAGGACGCATTTGAGGATGCTAACATTGAAAACAAAAAAGTTTTTTTTTGACTAAGACCCATTTTCCGACCGATGGTTCCTATGACTGCTTAAAGATATAGTCATCCGATCTTGACCAAAATTTTAAAATCTGTTTGAAAGCATATAATATTAATAATGGCCGAGTTTAAGGACGCAAACATTGAAAAAAAAAATTTTTTCTCACTAAGACCCGATTTTTTACCGATGGTTCCTATGGCAGCTATAAGATAAGTCATCCGATCCGGTCGGTTCCGACATATTAGCAGCGTGCAGTAAAAAGAAGACTCTGTGGAAAATTTCAGCTCGATAGCTTTAAAACTGAGAGACTAGTTTGCGTAGAAACAGACAGACAGACAGACGAACACACAGACGGACAGACAAAGCTCAATCGACTCATCGCCCTGATCAAGAATATATATAGTTTATGGGGTCGGAAATTAATAGTTATATGCGTTGCAAACTTCTGGGCAAAATTATAATACCCTTTGCAAGGTTATAAAAACGAGAGTGTAAGTTAAAGTCGGCTCTAACCGACTTCGATATACCCGTTACTGATGGAAAGAAATGTTTAATAACCTTCCTGTGTGCCTGAGGTGGGACAGCCGAAAAGTATGCAACATTTTTTTAACTCGGCTATTTATCATCCGATCTTGATGAAAATTTCAGGGCTTATAGATATTGCGAATATAAATGTAAGTTTAAATTTGGTTGCTCTAGCTCCTTTAGTCACTGAGATCTAGGTGTTCATACAGACAGGCGGACAGACGGACAGACGGACGGACGGACATGGCTATATCGACTCGGTAGTTGATGCTGATCAAGAGTATATATACTTTATAGGGTCGGAGATGATTCCTTCTCCCTGTTACATACTTAATATACTCTGTGTACCTTTGATACTGAGTATAAAAAGATAACTGATTCCGCGAGTATCTTCGTACCAAATCTAAATCAGCCTCAAAGCTGATTCCGTTAAATATTTTAGTATGACCCTTACTTCCTCACTTTTTCTGGGCACACTGGACCTTTTTTTACGGAAAAGCTGTGACCAGTTGTTCTACAAAATCTAAATCAAATCTTAAGCTAAGTTCACACAGGAAAATAGTTTGACAAATTTTGATAAAAATTTGGCAATGATGGCAAAATTTTCTAAAACTTTGTCAAATTATTTGCCTGTGTGAACCACTCGTATTAAAATGAGTTTTTTAACGTTTTCCTACACTTTTTGTATTGATGTCATCATAGCAACCCATTGTCAATGCTCAGTGTGGATTGTCATTGTGTATAATTTGGAGTTAATCAAATCAATAATATTCATAATGCCTCTGGAACAAGTGATCATTTCCTACGTGCGCAGTGCTAATCAGCTTAATGTTGTATTGATGCTCAATTCGACGAACTGGTTTCAAGACGAGGACCAGCATCGCAAGCGCGTCCTTTTGGCTTTCGCTGGATTGAGGACTGCATAGAGCATCGCATCATGCTGGATGCGTTCTTTGAGCTCAGTAGCAAGTCGGAAGACCTTTCATTGCAGACGAAGGCGGAGGAACATTGCAATCAGGTGACGTTTGGTCTAAGCCTGAAGAGAATCAATCACCCAAGGCTGAATCAGTCCACAGTTGAGGTACAAATTGATGATCTGCGTTTGTGCCTTAGTGAGGCGACCCAATGCTCGTTCCACTGCAGCAACTGTCAAATAATTATCAATGGACTCCCATTTTTCTCCGAAATTATTTCGGTTTTTTTTTCTCATCGGTTCAATAAATTCATTTCATCCATATGAAAAAATCGTTCTTTGCATTTTTATCCCGTTTTGAAATATTTTGGAGCTGTGGTTAGTTGTCGGGCAGTGACTCGTGTGTGCGCCTACTCCTTCCTCTACTTTGGCCGATATATACAAGGTTTGTTCAAAAAGTATCCCGAATTTATTGTGGAGTTATTGTTCCTATTTTTTGTCAGCGTTACGTTGGTAGTCATGTCCCTCACTTGTGCTAAGAAGGCCGACCATTTTGAATGTTCACTTAAATTTTGCCAGCTATTTTGCTTGCAAATGTTTGGGCCCATCTTTGATTTTTTACTATTCCAAAAAATGAAATCGTTGCTTGTGCGCTAATTTTTGGACATAAACAACACTCTGATAATGCCGCAGTCACCGTATTCCCTCGACCTGCCCCCTGTGACTTTTTCTGTTCCCATAACTACAGACGATCATCTAAAATTTAAGTTAAGCCCCTTACTGAGAACGACAGAAAATTCCTTTCGTCACAGTATTTCATATACATAGAAACACCTCGTCCTTGCTTTGATGCTCATGTGCTGTTAGAAAGTGTTTTTATTTGTGTGAAATACTGTGTCGTTCTGAGTACAAGCCTTTATTAAAAATTGAGTCATTATGAAAAGTTCAGCAGATGACAAAAAAAAATATAATTTTGGATAATGCCTTTTCATTTTATCAATGTGCTCGAGACAACATCTTTGGAGTGAATTCAACTTACATTTCCACAGAGCAAGCGGACAAATACTATACTTTGCTCTCTGACAAGTGGAAGGACTTGTCTAAAATAGCTGGCATACATCGAATTCATTTTTATACTCTGTACCAAAGGCGATAGCCTCGCAAAATGCTCGTGTGCTGGTCCGCTGGAATGTATCATGTTCATGATATCAGTGTGAAGGCAGCCTTATTCTCAGCACAGGCCCTCAAATGCTAAAAAGAATGATTGATTGTAGACAAGTTTTGCACTCTGAACTTAAATCTGGCTTTTGAATTTCCATATCTCTACACAAATAAAAAATGTTTTATTTTTTTTTTTAATAATAATTTGAGTACGAACGATCTTGAAAAAAAAATTATTCGTTCTTGAATTTTCAAGAATGTCGCTCTTATAATCGAGCCAAATTCGTTCTCAATTGGTGTTTATAGACAAGGGGAGTGAGGGCAAGTTATCTTTGAGAGAATAGAGTTTTGACTCGCTCTCACAGAGAGAGAGAGCATGCGCAGTTTGTCGTTGTCAGATGCGTACAAATACCAAGTGCGTTCATGTTTAAGTATGGTTTCGACGAGACGTGTAGCTTATGGATGACAGTCGAGTGGGCTAAGCTGCCCGTCGTCTGTGTGTGTTTCAGTCTTCTTCAAGGTATCGAGTTCAAGTCCCAGTAAAGTAAGTAACAACAAAAATAAAACAAGAGCGTAAGTTAAAGTCGGCTCTAACCGACTTCGTTATACCCGTTACTCATGGAAAGAAATGTTTAATAACCTTCCTGTATGCCTGAGGTGGGACAGCCGAAAAGAATGCAACATTTTTTTATCTCGGCTATTTATCATCCGATCTTGAATTTGAGGGCTTATAGATGTTTGAATATAAATGAAAGTTTTAAATTTTAGATCGAAATTCCAATTTGGTTGCTTTAGCTCTTCTAGTCACTGAGATCTAGGTGTTCATACAGACAGACGGACATAGCTATATCGACTCGGCTGCTGATGCAGATTAAGAATATATATACTTTATGCGGTCGGAGATACACTTACACATACACTTGCACAGTTTCATGATCCCCTTTTCCCATTTTTAATGGGAACAGGGTATAAAAATCAAAAATGTATATAACTAAAACAGATTTTCCGACAGATAAACATCTGATTTCGAAAAATTTCGCGAATCTTTTTGAAAACATATCAAATTAACAATCGCCGAGTTTAAGAAAGAATTAATTTAAAACAAAAAAGTTTTTCTCACTAAGACTCATTTTCCGACTGATCGGTCCTATAGCAGCCTTAAGATATAGTCATCCGACTTCGACCAAATTTTACGAATATATTTGAAAGCATATAGAATTCGTAATCAGTGAGTTTAACGACGCTAACATTAAAAACAACAAAAATTTCTTACTAAGAACCATTTTCGACCGATCGGTCCTATGGAAACCATAAGATATAGTCACCCGATGTCGATCAACTTTTTCAAATAAGTTTGAAAACGTTTAATATTAATAGTCTCCGACCTTAAGAACGATTTACTTGAAAACAAAAACGTTTTTTCACAAAGACCCATTTTCCGACCGATCGGTCCTATGACAGCTACAAGAAGTAAGTTTCGACATATTAGTAGCGTGCAGCTAAAAGAAGACACTGTGCAAAATTTCAGCTCGATAGCTTCAAAACTGAGGGACAAGTTCGCGTAGAAACAGACAGACGGACGGGCAAAGCTCAATCGACTCAGGTCGATGATTCCTTCTTTGCGTAGCAAACTCCTGGGCAAAAATTTTAATACTCTTTTCAGGTGTATGAAAAAGTCGAGCTTTAACTGAAGCGTTTAAGCAGTAAAGTTTTTGTCATTTATAAATAGTCGGCGTCGTTTTTATTTAAAAACTATTCGCATTGGAAAAATAATAAAAGACTACAACTATATGTTGTTTCGAAAGATGACAGCAAATGAAATGAACTAATAATTTAGTTGTTCAAATTTGTATTTGACGAAAGTGTCGTATGAGTAATTTTTTTTGTTAACTTTAAGGCTCTGTCGCGACCATTTTTATATAAAATAAAATTATTTGATTTTTACAATTATTACTTACACAACAAATATTAGCTTTGGGAGTGCTGAGACCTACCTTTTTCCACTTTGCCGTTTTGAGGTCCGATCTAGAGCGCACAGACAAATAATTTGACAATTTTTTAGGAAATTTTGTGTAAAATTTTACTAAATAGCCATGATTCCAGATTTTGCAGGACTTAAAACCATACAGTTTCAAAAATACCGCGGTACCAGAAGTACCGTGAGATGATTACCGACTAATTTTGGACAAAATTAATTAATTGCACTTGGTTGACATGTGGTTTAAACAAGACGGTGTCACACGGAACGCGAAACCATGGACCAGTTGAGAGGCGAGTTTTGTAAGCAATTAATCTCACGTTTTTGGACCAGTCCATTGGCCGGCAAGATCATGTGATTTGACCCCACTAGACTATGTTTTGTGGGGCTACGTGAAATCTTTCAGGTACAGCGGCAAGCCAGCCACAATTGCAGCCCTAGAAGACAACAATACAGCTGCCATTGGTGAGATACCTGCCGAAATGCTGGAAAAATTATGCCAAATTTGGAGCTTTCGGATGGACCACATCAGGCGTAAAAAGTAAATGCCAGACATTGATGTATCGCTCCGAATAAATATTTTATTCACTATTGCAAATTTTCTTTTTTTTTTAATATAACGCAGGGTACGTACCGAAACTTATGTTGCTATAAAAGGTTTTATTTTTGATCTAACATTATTTCGGTATTCGGTTACGTATTGGTACCTGGACTTTTATATCGGTATACCGGTATGTACCGGTAAAATATAAAGAAATATCGGTCATTGGTTTTGCGTCCGTTCGACTTTTTAGCGAAGACATAAAAATTACACCCAGCAAAATAAACGTTCTACGCTCACTTGCTCTTCCCAAAGGCATACATACAATTGCGGAAACTGTGTCGAGTTTTCTGACCAGGGTTTAAGTACAGCTTCTTTATTTTGAGAACGTGTTAAGCTCAAGAAAATTGATAATGACTGATGCCATTAAACTGTTTTGTGAAAATACTGATATTTCTATTGTCCTGTTTCGTTTCATTCAAAAACATGTATGAATCGACTAAGCTTCCATTTTCAGTTAATGGATTTGCATCAGTGCTGCTTTCCTCATTAAGTTTTACTTGAACAGAAATAGATTACACAAGAACTTATCTGTTTGAGAGTTATTATAACAATATAATGATGGTCTAAGAATATGGGGTGCAATATTTTCAAAGAGACTGGTCTCGCGTGTTTGTATTTCACAATACAAAAGTTTTACTAAGTGACTCATTATACACTTGAAAAGTGTATTATAATTCTGCCCAGAAGTTTGCATCGCATAAAAGGAATCATCTGCGACCACATAGTATATATATATATGATCAACATGACGAGCTGGGTCGATTGAGCTTTGTCCGTCCGTCCGTCCGTCTGTCTGTCCGTCTGTCTGTCCGTGTGCTACTACGCAAAGTAGTCCTTCAGTTTTGAAGCTATAGAGCTGAAATTTTGCACAGAGCTTTATTTTACTGCACGCTGCTAATATGTCGGAACCGCCCAGATCGGATGGCTACTTCTTGTAGCTGCCATAAAAACTATCGTTCGAAAAATGGGTTTAAGTGAGGGGCTCTGGTTTGATTCCCCGATTTTCACTTATTTAGCCAGAAGTTAACATTACTTTATGGTTTTCTTCGGGTTTCCGTGTCGCACCGATATCCGAGAACCATTATTATTGAAACCGAAAAGAACCTAAACATTGTACCCGTACAGTTTTGGATCTGAGTGCAACAACTAGACTGCAAAGCGAGCTCTTAGTTTTGAGGGAATTTTCTCGGCATTTTTCTAGACCCACATTTTAATAGTACGATTCATTTTTGCTCAATTACATCAACACTGTCACATCTCAAAATAAAAGATTTTATGAAAATAGCGTTTATAGTTCTCTCGCAAAATGTATGCAGACTGCAAAGCAAACCATTTTTCGACAACCTTGGTATGATGCACAACAATTGGGAAAAATTAGACACTTAGAAACTGTTTAATAGCATGTTCACTAGGGCGGGTCAATTTGTATGGAGCTAAAAAAACGTGGTAAGCGTATAGCAGATTCGGAATCTGCGATGAATTCTAAGAAAATTTCTCGAAGAAACCCCATGTCTAAAATGAATTCCTAGCCCCCGCTGCGAAGCATGAAAATTTAAGGTTGCAGTATATTTTGGTATATTGAGGTTTGTACGGTTTTTTTAAAAAAAAATAATACATTTTGTTAAGATATTATATTTTATTCTGATTCATTTTTTTATAATCTAATTTATAAATATTTTTGTTTTTAAATTAACCAACAAATTTTTTTTTAATAAATTTTTTTTTCATAAAAATAACGAAAACACGCCATACACTGATGAAGTGGAAACCAAAAGTCTATAACTTTTCGACAATAAAAGATACAGGTTTGCAATTTAAAATATATATTCAATATAATTTGGAAATTTAAGGTATTCAAAAAAAGTGGGCGTGGCACGAAAGGGGGCGTAAAATACATTACATGCCGGTTTTCTTTATATCTAAAAATTTACCAAATTAATGAAAACAATGTTAAGTCACAATAAAAAAGGCTTATGTAATTGTTTAATTTTCACTAATATCATACATTTATTCAACTTAATATTAAATATAAATAAAGTCAATTTTTAAAGTCTTGCTTCGACTCGATTTGTGGATATTTTAAACGACTCTCTAAATTTACTGACATAACGTCATCTACATTGTGCGGCATTACGCGTCGTGCGACATGTGTCAACAATTGCACACATCGTTCGGTTCCCTGAATGTGAGATGGAATTTCTGGATCTGCCAGTGGTATTTCCTCAGAATTTAAATACTCCAATAAGTGTTCATGTGGAATGTTAAAAGTAAAAGGAGGTTCAAATAAGATGTCGTCGTTATCTAAGTCAAATAAATTCATATAATCTGTGCAGTCGAAATTAATTATATTCTTTTTATAAGACCGGAGCTTAGACGTATCTTGTAATTTTTCGCGATAGTAACTAATTCTGTTCTGTATTTCTGTTTTCAGTGTTAATAGCATTTTCTCGAACAGATTTTCTTTCATCGAAAAGCATTGCTAATAAAATATTTTCCGTATGGGCAAAAAATGAATTGTTTTGTATTGCTTTGTTCACAATTTCTTGAAGATTTTTCGGCAAGAACTGTGCTGACCGAATAAAATTAAATAAAAGTTTACTGCCGTATACCACAGAGTTATAAAATTTGACATTAAAATACATTGGTATGAAAACTTTCATAATGAAATTAGTCAAAATTTTTAAATTGTTTGATGGTAAACTTCTAGCGACATAAAGGCGTAAAATTCTGCTTGCTTTTGTCAACCAGCGCGAATGAAAAAATTTTCCCGGTTTCATGTTGGCGACATCCTCTGAACACGAACCTTCCGATACAGCTATGGCTATTCCATATAGATAAAAAACGCCAGTGGAAAGATTTTTTTCATCTTTACTTTCAATAGTTGGAGACATATTCCCAAATGAAATGGGTTCAAAATGAGGTATAGTCTGCAAAAAAATGTTTGCTTTAAATTTGATGAAGATGTATTAAAATTTGGTGCTTACCGGAAGTTGTTCACATGTCTCAATTAACTTCGCCAAAGTGCCACAAGCAGTGGATGGTCCACTTATCTTAGAATTTTCTAAGGCATTGTACAAATGACGTAGTGGAAGTTCGTTGAAATGTAGCAAACAAACAAACCAATGTAATGATTTACTTAAGGAAACTTCAAACTTTCGAATTATTCCATTTTCAATTCCAGTATTGGTAGGTTCTCCATCACAGCAAATTCCTATTAAGCCTGCTAGACTTAATTTTTTTTCCTCGAAGAATTCGCAAAGCTTTTTTTTGCTTAGTATTGGAGTCTTCAGCGTCAACTTTTATGTGACCCAATAACTTGCTTTGCGGTTCCTTAAGAATCACAATATGCGACTCCTTTTGAACCCTCGGGTGGTATTTTCCATAAATTTCTCTTCGGGTCAAAGCATCATTTTTTCTTATATCAAATGAAAAAGCTTGTAAAGCTAAATCATTTTTGTTCATGCGACGAATATATTCTCTGAATTTTATTTTTTCTCCACCCACTTTGGATTTATCCATAATAATTTCTTCGCCATTTTCATCGGTAAACCCAATGTCTTTAGAAAGAGCTGTAGCCAAACAGGAGGCCACTCTGTCTGAAATGCCAAATCGATCACACATCATTGCGAAATTACGTGTATCATATCGTTTGCAATAAGTTCCTCTTTTCTTCAAGATCAGATCAGTTCTTGCAGCTGGCATTGCAAACTCGATTTCCGATTCACCATTTACGTGCACGGACGGAGGTCTATATGTTGAATCAAAGCTGTATGGCAATTGGCTTGATTGTTGATCGACGATATTTTGCACACACTCGGGAATCGTATTTTTTCTACAGCTTTGTTGATCAATCATGAAAGTTTTTAGCTGATCCGGTATTAATCCACAGGAGCACGGCAATAATTTTTTGCAACCGCACTTAGCAATATAGAAAAGTTCCTTTAAAGTTTTTTCAAATTCAGTTATTGAATTTGTTCTGGAAATATTTTTAATATCTCTGTGATATTTTTTTAAGAAATTATTAAGCTTTTTCAAAATGCTCTTTTTATTTATAAGCTCAATTTTTGTTTTTTCCCAAATTTCAATTACTTTGTTTGCCACTATCGGCGTAAAACTCGAATAGGAGTGTTGCTTTTTTGTTTGTTCTTTTTTCCTGTCACTTAAGTAGAAATAATATTTAAGTACATCCCGATAACTTGGCAAATTTAATTCTGTTAGTTCAGTTGGTATGCCAACTATATTTGCGATATGCACAGAATTATAACTTGACATAGACATCAATATAATGCTCTCAATTTCCGAATTGGAGTCAATTGACATCGCAGATGTTGCCATGGCTATGTAATATTTAATTTAAAACGTTTTATTTAAACAACCGCACCTTTCTTTTTCGAATGACAAATACTAAGTGAACCACGTTTCTAACAAAACATTTGGAACTCATGTAATCTTCAATCAATATTAAATTCAAGTCGATGGTATTCATTGGCGCAGATATATAAATTTGAGAGAGGGATAACTTTCCTATGGGAATTGATGCTCTCAAACGCTCCCCCCCCCTATCTTTGTTGACAATATCGCAAATTTCTTATCAGTAAAAGAAACGGTTACAGCGATAAGAATCTGCAAGACAAAACAAAGACTTTCAACACAGACAAACAAATTTCTGGGTTTTTTTTTTCTTAATGTCAATGTTAATGTTAATATTAGGTTGAATAAATGTATGATATTAGTGAAAATTAAACAATTACATAAGCCTTTTTTATTGTGACTTAACATTGTTTTCATTAATTTGGTAAATTTTTAGATATAAAGAAAACCGGCATGTAATGTATTTTACGCCCCCTTTCGTGCCACGCCCACTTTTTTTTGAATACCTTAAATTTCCAAATTATATTGAATATATATTTTAAATTGCAAACCTGTATCTTTTATTGTCGAAAAGTTATAGACTTTTGGTTTCCACTTCATCAATGTATGGCGTGTTTTCGTTAGTTTTATTAAAAAAAAATTTATTAAAAAAAAATTTGTTGGTTAATTTAAAAACAAAAATATTTATAAATTAGATTATAAAAAAATGAATCAGAATAAAATATAATATCTTTACAAAATGTATTATTTTTTTTAAAAAAAACCGTACAAACCTCAATATACCAAAATATACTGCAACCTTAAATTTTCATGCTTCGCAGCGGGGGTTAGGAATTCATTTTAGACATGGGGTTTCTTCGTGAAATTTTCTTAGAATTCATCGCAGATTCCGAATCTGCTATACGCTTATCGCATAAAAAAATTGACCCGCCCTACTGTTCACACTGGGCATTGTCGCAGCTGCGGAATCCTGCAGCTTGCGTTTACACCAAACCCGCAGCTTCAAAAACAGATGTCAGCTACTACTACTTAGTATGGTTGCAAAGTGTCGCCAAAAGCACTTGGACACGATAACCATCTACGAGTTATATGGTTAAACCAATGAAAGCTGCGCTGCAGCTTGAATGATGCGACTTTTGAGTGACCACCCAGCCTTCGTATTTCCTTTAAAAAAAATTCTCGCAGCTTCGACTTTGACAGTTTTTTGAAGCTGCGGCCAGTGTGAAATTACTGAAGAAGCGAAGATCATGAAGTAGTAGGCCCAGCCTGTGTAAAATTCATGACTGAAATGCATGTAAAGGCAGCCATGATTTCAGTACCAGCCCTTCCAAATCAGGGCTGATTCAGCTCTGATTCAGTATTGGGCCGTACTGAAGGGATATTTCATACAAAATCACGATGTTTTGAGCCATAGCAGGAGCGTAAATTAAATTCGGCACTGCCTGACTTCGATCTATCCGTAACTCAGGATAAGAAATGATCAGGGTTTGGAAGTACCTAAGTACAAATACCTAGGTACATATTTTGTGTACCTCTTACCTTACCTCGTTATTTTCAAATTCGACTACCTTTTACCTTACCTAGGTCTTAATTTTCATTTACCTTGTCAATAGGTAAGGTATTAGGTACTTTTCGTACATGATTTTTTTCTCTCCGATTACATTATAGTCGAGACGCTGCTGAAAAGAAAAGTATCAGGGACCTGTTTGTGGCTTTAACTGAACGTCCGGTAAACATTCCGTGTTCAAAAACTATACGATCCTTCTACATAAGAGGAAGGCGAACTATCAGCCGTGCTCCCATTTTCACTTCGCAATCAGTTTGCAATTTTTAGACAAATTTTGTACACAAGTAAAAATGTGAGCACGGCTGTATGTGTACGACTGCAAATATCTGGAGTTGCAATAACAAAAATTGCCGGCTACTATATAGATAGCGATCCACATCGTCATTATCTCGTGCTCGCATATAAACGAGTTTTTAGACGGGTCTGATTTAAAGGTAATAGAGCGGGATAGTTCAGCCGATGCTGAAATTATTTTTCCAAGGCACTTTCGATGCGCATCACACGCTTTGAACTAAGTTGTTACGAAAGATGCTAACATCAGATAATATTAAATTTTCAAACACATTATTCAAGCGGTTGTACAATTCTTCCTTGGGGTAAGCAACGGCGGCTTGGAATGCTGTTAGCAGATCCACAGTAGAAGCAGATAAAGTTGAGAACAGTAGCAGCACCAGATGGAGCAGTTTTCATGACAGTATTCACAGATTTTGGAACTAAAATACGATTTAAAAAGTGTTTGTACAACTTTAACAAACAATAATTTACAAATGCAGAAATTTATTTTTTGCATGAATTGAATAATGTTACTGACATTTTCGCTAAGGCTATTGATCTTTAATTTTATTTATTTATTCGGCTCTAGCCCAGTGCCACAAGATGATACAACTTTGCCGGGCAAATCCCGTTGTAATTTAGGATATTTTCTGACTTCAATGCCTGAATAATTTGAAATATGTAGTGCGCTTGTCGCTGTATTCAATCCCCAAGGTACTCTTTGCATCCTAGAAATAGGCAATCTTTTAGTTTGTTAGCGCCACCTAGGGCTCGTTAATTCCACGTAATTGGTAAAAGATGGATATACTCAGATACGCAGATAACTGAGTTAGAGTGCAGGCCAAAAATGGCGACGATCTCACAGACTCTGTTAATAGCTTTCTTTCGAGCCGATGAAGCAGGCATCTTTCTATTAGAGATTGCTGTTCGTCAAGAAAGGTTGACAATTCCCCTCAAACAGAGCAAATCAATTTCTCTTTCCTAAAGTTTTAGACAAAATTATTTTCAAGTGCTGGAATAAGTAAAATCAAGCAAGTCAAGTGCCAGTCGTATCCAAAGAGAATTCATAAATTTTAAGTGCCACCCCCTCACAGCGGTAAGTGGCCAAATTTGTCGTGTTGTCGCCGGCATTTACGCGACAAATTTTTTTATTGGTTCTGATCGGGCGTTTGGCATTCGTCTCCACTCCTGTCTTGCAGGTGTGGCACCTAATAATAAGCCTGATTTGAGCTCTATACAACCCAGCCCAATGTGGACTTAAGCGCCAAGCCCGAAAAAGAAAGTACAAAGGTCGTCAGCGTTTGGATCGAAGTTGCGCTCTCTCAAAATTCAGCGCTTAATCCCAATTTGCTCTTCGCCTTGAATGCCCCGTTATTTTAGTCAAGCCACAAGAAGAATCCACAAACGTCGACCAGAGAGAGCTTTTAGTAAACTGCGTATTTCGCACACAAGAGGGAAAGCTCCACGGCCAACTAGTGCGAAATCTGAACTCGGCGGAGCGGCTGATTTTGTGTAAATCGGGATCGAAGTAGAGTGGAAAACAGGGAAAACGCCTAAAATTCGTCTAAACTCAAACCCAAATTTGGAATCTTTGTGAAAAATCGTTTTTTTGTGTCTCGTGTAAGAAACGAGAAAGTTCTATCGCCAATTGCATGGCCAGCGTCAGTGGCCAAATATGGAAAAAGTGCCAATTCTGAATAATTAAACGTTTTTTTATACCCGTTACTCGTAGAGTAAAAGGGTATACTAAAGTCGTGCAAATGTATGTAACAGGCAGAAGGAATCATTTCCGACCTTATAAAGTATATATATTCTTGATCAGCATCAACAGCCGATTCGATATAGCCATGTCCGTCTGTCCGTCTGTCCGTCTGTCCGTCCGTCCGTCCGTCCGTCTGTCTGTATGAACACCTAGATCTCAGAGACTAGAAGAGCTAGAGCAACCAAATTTGAAATGTAGACTCCTATTGTCTGCACGCAGATCAAGTTTATTTTCAATTTTTGCCACGCCCCCTCACGCCCCCGCAATTCGGAACGTCATATCTCCTACAGTTTTGATGATAGATGGTTCGTACTTTCTAGAGATATCTAGTACTCAAAATTATTTATCGATTTGCTGAAGGAATGATAAAGATCGGATGAACGATACTCAAGTTATGAGCAAAAAACGGTCAGTTAACACCCACCACCCACCCCACCCATAACCTAAGCATTGCGTTCAGCAGCAATCTTAGTGAGAGAGAGAGAGAGAGAGAGAGAGACTTAGAGAGCGCACTGCGTTGTGCGTTGTGTGTTAACTGGTCGTTTGACTCGTGACCAAATTCGAGCTGCGACATTAAGGGTGCAGAGTATGTAATAGTCGGGCTTGACCGACGTTTTCAAAAGTTTTGTTGTCTGATCTGTTTATCGTGATGAATTTGGAGTCATTTATGTTGCATTTAGTAATTGACAAATGTCTATTAATATCTGGCGGATAATAAATAGCCGAGTTAAAAAATATTGCATACTTTTCGGCTGACCCACCTCAGGCATACAGGAAGGCTAATAAACATTTGTTTCCATGAGTAACGGGTATATCGAAGTCGGTTAGAGCCGACTTTAACTTACGCTCTCGTTTTTGTTGTGAATTAGTGAGGTGAGAGTTGTGAGGAATGGTTATCCCTCACAGACAGAAGGGCATGGAGCGAAAGGGGAAATGTAGACGTCGAAAGGGGAAGTGCGGCGAATTCGCCGCATAAAGGGGAAACAAGGCGGATTCAGGGGAGTGGGGAAATGAATGGGAGTCCAGGGGAATAGCAGCACGACAGACGGCGGAGGCGCAGCAAGTGAACGGAAGGATCCGTTAAGTTTGGAGCAGAGGCTAGTTGTCGCAGTCGCTCCAATTGGCTGAGGGGGCGATGTCGCTGGCAATTCTAAGAGCGTTGTTGCTAGGCAGAGGAAAGTGCCGTATGGAAGATCTGGGAGTCTCGAATGTTCTAGAAGGAGACAAGGAGACACCGGGAGACAGCCCGGGAGGGCTATATAAGAGGTCGCTGACGGCATGGAAAGGGAGTCAATGTGAATCGGGATCTAAGCGAGTGCGGAACGAATCGTGAAAGTATAAGTGCGGCGAAACGGAGTATTCCAGGATACTACAGACGGGAAATCGAGTGCGGAATCCTTGCAAGGATACGGAGCAGTCCTCGTGGAAGGACTTGAACCAGATATAGGATATCCTAGCGGAAGGATAATCGACAATCATCAAGAAAGGTAGCTGTGCGCACGTATAGCCTGTGTGTCGAACGCTGATTCGACGTTATAGGCGGTCATACTAGCCAGCGTATCCTTTGAGTCCTTGTAGGACGATAGTAGGGCAGTACGTGGGGGTTGTGTGGAATAGACGAACCTGCGAGTCAAGCGATTGCTTGGACGTGCACGGCGTGTCTTTGGCCAACGAAACCCTGCGAGCACGGCGGTGAGCCGGATAGGAGGCGTACCTTGCGGATTGGCAAGGATACCTCAGATAGGTTTATGCACATGTACCATGGTTATAAGTGAAACATCAAAGTGAAACATCAGAGTGAACAATAAAGTGAACCACGTCGCTGGTGAATAATAGAATAAAGAATCTCTTGTGTTGTTATTGCAAGTCCAATATAAATTTGTTGGAACGATCCTCGACTACCCTGAGCATAGCCTGCATTGGTTTTCGGGTCAAAAAGGACTCGTTACAACTGGCGCCCAACGTGGTCTTGTCAATAACAATACAAAAAGAGTCAAGTAAAAAGTGCTAAAATGGGGAGAGCATGGATCTATCACCTCAAAAAGGAAGAACTGTTACTCCACGCAGAAGAATTCGGTATCGAACTAACCGGCAACGTGGATAATATGAGGAAACAATTTGGAGAGTGGATATTAATCAACGAAGCATGCCCGGAATGGAAAGACAGGATAAAAGCCATGGCGGAAATATATGGTAAGTCACCATTACCAAAAGCCGTACAAGCATTGCTACCTAGAAAAATAGACACCAACCTAGAAGAATTATCAATCCCATACATGGCAGGAGTAAAATCTTCAGGTGAAGAAGCCAAGCAGGAGAAAACAGCAACAGCAACCAGAAAACCA
The DNA here is from genome assembly GCA_037044535.1 of Lordiphosa magnipectinata. Classification (NCBI taxonomy): domain Eukaryota; kingdom Metazoa; phylum Arthropoda; class Insecta; order Diptera; family Drosophilidae; genus Lordiphosa; species Lordiphosa magnipectinata. The sequence goes on along the minus strand of JBAMBO010004219.1, from coordinate 23,580 downwards.
AACAGTAACACAAATGAATGCGCAAAGGTAGCCAAACAAGTCAGGGAATGGGCATTCAGGTTCGACGGAAATACTAAACCGTTAGAGTTCTTAGAACAGGTCGAATGGTCAGCAAAAATGTACGATATTGATCTAGATATGATCCCACGAGCCATGCCAGAATTACTCAAGGATAAGGCCTTAAACTGGTATCTAGCAAACAACAAGCAATGGACGAAGTGGGAAGAGTTCGGAGAAAGCTTTAAGGCATATTTCCTTCCTAGGGGCTATTTTAGTAAACTAGCTGAAAAGGTTCACCAAAGAAAGCAATACTGGAACGAAGCATTCAAAGACTATATGTTAGAAATGCAAACACTAATGAGGCCACTACAGTGTACAGAAGTCGAACAATTGGAAATAATCGGAGGAAATTGCACACCAGACCTCCGAGCATTTGTTCGCCCACATCGTATCAGGAATTTAGATACACTGATGCAATTAGCCGACGAATTTGAAGCATTGGAAAGGGACCGGGGAAACATTTAAACAAGAGAGCCAAGCAGAAAAGAACAAAGCGATGCCTATGGCCACACCGCGGAAGACAGTGGGGGAAGACATATGCAGAAGATGCCAAGAACAAGAAACTGATGATTTTCAGTTAATAGAATGGAGACAACTGATGATTTCAGTTGGATACGGGGAAACTGATGATTTTCAGTTAGAAGGAGGGAAACTGATGATTTTCAGTTAATAGAATGGAGACAACTGATGATTTCAGTTGAATACGGAGGAAACTGATGATTTTCAGTTAGGTAAAAGAAAAACAAATAATTCTCTCTCAAAAATAATTAAAAATAATAATAAAAAAAAAATAATATATAAAAAAAATTTTTACGTCATAGAGAAAAAGTCCACCCTAAAACAAATAATTATCATTACAACCTGAGGTAGAAAAAAAAAGGAAAAAATAATTAAAAATAATAATAAAAAAAAATAATATATAAAAAAAAATTTTTACGTCATAGAGAAAAAGTCCACCCTAACAAAACATTACCCCTGCTAGTGGCTATGCAGCGAAAACACGGCGAATTGGCAGAAGAAGGGGAAAAGCAAGGGGCATTGGGAGGGAAAGAGACAAGTAGAGAGGGATAGCGATATAGCTAACTCCAGTTAGGATTACTCTCTGGCTAAAAATCCATGATGGCCACCATGATCCTAACGGAATTCGCAAAAGCTTCAAAGGCCTATAAAGCAGACCTCAAACGGGGCGGACGGCACATATAGAGATCGAAAATGAGCGCGACAGGAACGCAGAGCAGCAAGCCCGCGTCGAGGAACGTGGCAAGACGGGGGCGAGGACGCCGGACAACGCTGAGTAGGCAACCCAGGTTGGCCGACGGCAGGCGGCGGTTACCATTCGCTGGCATGGACCGACGAGTGCAAAGGCGCAGCGCAGCGGCGAGAGGAGTGCGGGCGAGCAGTGCCACACCAGTGCGGCAATGGTTGGCATCCCCATGGGTGTCGCCAATCACGTCGCCTCAAAGGCTCGGGGATCGGAGCACCACGACGGATGAAAGCGGCGTGGAGAGTGTGGATTGGGAGCGGGAGTTTGGGGTGGCGGAGCCCATACTCGATGTACGGGACATGGCACGGGCTAATGGGTCGCCATACCGGCCCATAAGAAGCCCATCCCCACTCTCAGTCTGGAGACCGGCCCGTCCACCAACACCGAGGGCCGACCCCGAGGTAATTGTGTTGTCATCCGAAGAGGAGGAAACGCCGGAGAAGGACCCGTGGACGCCACCATCGAGGTCGCAGTGGCGCCAGACCTGGTTGACCGTGGGGAGGAGGGTACACCAGGTCACGACAGTGGTCATGTGGACCGAGCCCACCCAATGAGCGGGACCCACAGAGTACCCGATGCCAGCGTGAGGTGTGGGTGGACACCACACCTCGTAACAAAAAAAAAAAACAACAAAGAAAATAAAAAGATCAATTAAAAATGCAAGGCAGTGAACCACTTTATTGGCATGGACAAACGCACCGACACGAACAAGCACGGGGAACACACAAGGGTTAAACCGGGAGGGGGCACAACAAGGGGGAACAAAACACAAGTAAAACTACAAATCACAATAACACAAAAAAAAAACACACACAGCAACAACAGGCGCTGCTTGGGGGAAGACGTCGAGGCATAGCAGGGCAAGGGCATGCCAGCACACAGGCATGGCGACATAGGGGGGTATCGGCAGCGCAGCCGCAGTCGGCAGAGGCATCAGGTAATGCTAGAGGAAAGGAGAAAGTGGTTAGAATTATATCAAAAAAAAAAAGGTAAACAAAGAAGTCTCACCTCAAAGAAAATATTGCCCATGTGCGGTAGGGGATGGGAGATCGTCGATTGGCAGGTGGCCGAGTGTTATCGATATAAGGAACGAGGCCGGGTAACGATGGTTACTTGGTATCGTTGCAATTGGGATGGGATGAAGGCCGATAGGTGGTCGATCGATAGATCAAGGGGGCATCGATTGTATTAAGGGCGGGAAATTCAAAAGTGGTTACACACGAAGACGGAAATGGGACATTTCCGCTTCCCGAAGAAAGAGGGGAGTGTGAGGAATGGTTATCCCTCACAGACAGAAGGGCATGGAGCGAAAGGGGAAATGTAGACGTCGAAAGGGGAAGTGCGGCGAATTCGCCGCATAAAGGGGAAACAAGGCGGATTCAGGGGAGAGGGGAAATGAATGGGAGTCCAGGGGAATAGCAGCACGACAGACGGCGGAGGCACAGCAAGTGAACGGAAGGATCCGTTAAGTTTGGAGCAGAGGCTAGTTGTCGCAGTCGCTCCAATTGGCTGAGGGGGCGATGTCGCTGGCAATTCTAAGAGCGTTGTTGCTAGGCAGAGGAAAGTGCCGTATGGAAGATCTGGGAGTCTCGAATGTTCTAGAAGGAGACAAGGAGACACCGGGAGACAGCCTGGGAGGGCTATATAAGAGGTCGCTGACGGCATGGAAAGGGAGTCAATGTGAATCGGGATCTAAGCGAGTGCGGAACGAATCGTGAAAGTATAAGTGCGGCGAAACGGAGTATTCCAGGATACTACAGACGGGAAATCGAGTGCGGAATCCTTGCAAGGATACGGAGCAGTCCTCGTGGAAGGACTTGAACCAGATATAGGATATCCTAGCGGAAGGATAATCGACAATCATCAAGAAAGGTAGCTGTGCGCACGTATAGCCTGTGTGTCGAACGCTGATTCGACGTTATAGGCGGTCATACTAGCCAGCGTATCCTTTGAGTCCTTGTAGGACGATAGTAGGGCAGTACGTGGGGGTTGTGCGGAATAGACGAACCTGCGAGTCAAGCGATTGCTTGGACGTGCACGGCGTGTCTTTGGCCAACGAAACCCTGCGAGCACGGCGGTGAGCCGGATAGGAGGCGTACCTTGCGGATTGGCAAGGATACCTCAGATAGGTTTATGCACATGTACCATGGTTATAAGTGAAACATCAAAGTGAAACATCAAAGTGAAACATCAGAGTGAACAATAAAGTGAACCACGTCGCTGGTGAATAATAGAATAAAGAATCTCTTGTGTTGTTATTGCAAGTCCAATATAAATTTGTTGGAACGATCCTCGACTACCCTGAGCATAGCCTGCATTGGTTTTCGGGTCAAAAAGGACTCGTTACAGAGTGAATTTTGAACGGTAGAAACAACGAAGAATCTAGAAATCAAATAATCCCTGAAAATATTTTTCATCCATCCATCAATATGTAAATTTTGTAGTGGCCGTTTTGTCGGGCATAATTAGCAAAAAGCTTTCTGTTGTCTAAGAAGTCGGAGAAAGCTCTCTCCCTGAGTAGATCGTCTTTCTCTGAAGGTGAGCTTTCACTCAAAGCAGCGTGGTCTTGGATCACGCCAGAATGCAGTTATGCGCTGGCGCCGGCCCACGCACTTCTTATGTCTAGCTGCAAGAAGAAAAGAGACCATTACGCTTGCGTACTTAAGTTTTTTTTTTTTAAAGCTTGCAAAGCGTGGATGGGTTAATTAACCTAGACCCGATCTCCCACAAATCAGTGCTCTTAAAGATCCCAGCTAGTACTGACGTATGTACGTTCTTTGGCATATTACAAATAATTAATATATTTTTTTGGCTAACCTTGGCTCACAGTGAACAAAGTAGCCCGAGTTAATAAAAATACACAGTGGAGTGGTGTTTTCGGTCGAGAATCTACCTTTCTAGTGGATTGAGAATTTAAATTGAGCTAAACGGTATGAAAGAAATAATAGTGAAACGTGAAAATTACGTAATTGTAATTTTTTCTTTTTTTATATACATATATAGTACCGAATTCTGGAAAGTGCAAGCAAAGTGTGGTTAAAAGGGAAGGCAAATAACCATTTCTCTTCTGATCCCGTCCATAAGAAAAATAAGTTTTTTTTCTCTTCTACGAAGAGAACTCCAGCACGTGTCGGGAAGGTCTCGGAGCTTCCCCGACTATGTAATACTTCAATCTAACCTCTAACCCGAAAGACGAAAGGCAACCTCAAAAGAAGATCGAGTTCATCATGCAGCTTAACTAAAGGTTCCACTAGCAACGATAGTGCCAAATATAGAAAATACGACAGATGCTTTACTAATTGAGGCATAGTTTTACTTTGGTGTCGTTGACAAGCTATCCAAGAATGTGTCTGAGCCCTTGAGCGGTGCACCAGAAGTAAATTTCGAAGTAACTCATATTTTGGAACTCAGTGGTCGAGCTGCATTTGGAGTCGGATAGGCCCTATTTAAAGTGTAGAGCACATTTAGTGCGAGAGCTCAACAGCTGACATAAAAATTTCAAGTTCAAGGTTAACTCGCTGATTATCATGCTCTCTTGTTCTCTATGCTAATTATCATGGTCCCAAACCCTATGTATAACAGTGCTTCTCAAACTGTGTTTGATTATTCTCGTTAGAATTGTGTGAAATTTAGTTTTCTTTATAAAAGTATGCAGAAAAGAAGTTGTTATTTTTTTGTTAGGAATATCTATCAATATAATTAGAACTAAGTTAGTTATAATCAGAAATTAATTCGTTAAGCATTGATCGGACTTATTTTGGTAAGATATAAACAAAAACCATGAAGTTAGTCTTATTTTTCTGTTGGTGTGTATATACTTATAATTATTTTGGTTCCTACAGCTACCAGCACCTCGTCATCATTGAGCTCAAGGAAAACGGAGTGAGTAATTGATCATAAACAATGATAAGGGTATTATCATTTTGAACAGTCAAATACACGTCAATCTTTAATTTTTATGGGAACCAAAATTAAGGGTTTTTCCAACATCTTACCAATATCAGTCTCTTTCCATCATTATAAATATTGTGTTATAGGCGTATGCATATCTATCTACCTTTATAAACCATAAATCTAGTACCTAATACTAGCTATACATATATATATATTTTTCTTTAAAGTTGATAGTTAGCGACCTTTCTAAATTGTAGAAATTTGAGTATTGCCGGCTCTAGGTCAAGTGAAACACACAAAAATGTATGATGTTTTCCAATATATTTCGGTTGCTCCTCGGCAACCATCTTCAGGGACACTACAAAACAATTTACCAATTACAATTTAACATAGATTCAATCAAAACAAAACAAAAAAAAGATTTTTCACATACATTATTTTACACGTCTGCTCCGTTCGGCGTGGACTTGGATACTGATCTATTATTTGTCAGTAAGTGTCTGTATAGGTGAGCACAGTTTTCCGTGTCCGTCTTGTAGTTAAGTCTCTTGTCTGTTGGTGTGTCAATTATATGTAGCATCTCTATAGTGAAGCGTTTGCTGTAGTGGTTTTCTTGCTGTAGGATTGTTGTTGCTTCAAAATTCGGCGAGTCCACTATCCATACAGTGTGTCGCGAGCGCCGATTTTTGTGTGGTTGTTTGATGTCTGAGTTTGTAGTCGGATCTATGTTGGGATATCCTTGTTTTTAATTTTGATTTTGTTGTACCAATTTACAATTTGTTGCAACTGTTATCTGCATTTTCATTGCATGGTATCTTGTAGATAACATTACTCCTATTTTAGATTTCGTCTTATTGAAAAAGTTTCTCATTGTGCTATTGGGTTTGTGGGCTAGTTGTATGTCTTGTTTATTGAAGCAGTCTGAATGGGCGAACCGTTCCGAAAGCTTAGGATCATATGTATGTCAGAGACTTGTAAATTCTAGGTTGTTGTATACTTTTGGAAATTGGTTGGCCGTTCTTCTCAATCAGGGACTGGATCATTTTTGTTGGGAAGTCATTATCTTTCAAAATTTGTTTGATTTCTGAAATGGTCTCCTTATGATATATTTCATCGCTTATGTTTATCATCCGTTGTATACAACCTCTTGCTGTATTTATTATCATGTTTTTCGGGTGCATGGAATGGTAATTGATGATTCTGCCTGATGCTGATGGCTTCTTGTACCACCTTAGCTTAAGTTGATTTCCCTATCTGTTTTTTTGTGGAGTCTAAATATGGAAGTTTGCCATCCATCCCCAATTCCGTGGTGAAATTTAGATTCCTGTGAAATGAGTTTAGTGCGTCAAGTGTGTTCTGAATCTCTTCCTCTTTCGTGGTGGCAAACATATCGTCTTCATATTTTGTAAGCAATCTTGGTGGGTGCTTTAGTTTTATGACTGTGCTGTCAATGAGTTACTCCATCACGATGTCCGCTATAACCGGGGATGCTGGAGATCCCATTGGCATGCCTATTAACTGTGTATATATGTCGTCCTCAAATTTAATATATCTATTTTCTACAATACTGAATTTTAAGATTTCCATAAATAGTTGTTTGGGAATTTTCGTGATACTCTTGTATCTTAGTCCATTTTTGTCCAATGGTCTCCAACGCTAGTTCTACGGGTATCCTCGGGAATAAAGAGACTATATATATATAGCTGTTGTTCGTTCGTTGTTTGAATTCAATCGAATTTTTGACGTTGTATGTTGAGTCCACCGTAAGGTTCTTCAAAATTTTGATTACAAATCTACAGAGGCCATGCGACGGTGCTCCGACGGACGAGCAAATTGGTCGAAGCGGGGTTCCTTCCATGTGGATTTTTGGGAGTCCGTATATTCTTGGTGGTAGCGCAGTGCTTGTCATGAGCTTATTCCTTTCGGCCTTTGAAATAAGCTCCAGTTTCAACAGTTTGTCCTACAAATTGTTATTTTAAGTCTGTAGTCTTGTTGTTGGATCGTGTCTTAATTTTCTATATGTGCACACGTCCCCTAAAATGTCTATCATTTTCGTCCTATACTCATCTTTCTCAAGTGCAACCGTTTTGTTTCCTTTGTCAGAAGTGAAGATTAAAATATTGTCATTTTTCTTCAGAAATTTTCGTGTCTGTTCCACCGTGTCCAGTACGGCCCGATCCCTTGTGCTCTGTGTATTCTTAGATTTGGCATCTTTCGCCAGCAAAGAGAATCTGGTCCGCGCTGTTTCTTGTTGTTCCTTGTCTTGTCTTGTTGTACGAGCTCTTCTCCGTCAGCTATGTAATTAAAGAGAGGGAATCTCTTGTTGTTTACTGGCAACGCAAACTTCGGGTCTTTTGCAAGCAACGCTTCAATGTTAGGTGGAAACTCGGCGTTCGTTTTGTTGACGAACCACTCCTTATGTTTGTTGTTGTGTGCAAAGATTTCGTTCCTTTCTTTGCGCAGACTCTCATGTTTCAGTTCCTGACGTTAATTGAGTATAGTGTTAGATCAATTAACAATTGTGACGTGGAATGCCAGAGGCATTAAAAACAATAGGGGTGTTCCTGCAAGTGATTCTGATTCTGATTTTAATTTCGGTGTGACCAGATGAACTGCAGAAAATGAAAAAAATACTGTCACACAAAATCAAAAATAATTTTGATTTTTAAAAAAAGAAAATAATTTAATAAATTCCATAAAATGCCAAAGAAAACTGGTAAGACAGCGTTGATTGAATCAATCAAAAATAGTTTACTCGCGGAGTATATTACTTTGGAATTTTCGCAGCTTTGTAAAGGTACGTTGAAATCCTACTTTTTTATTGTTTTGTGAACGATTCATCTAATAATGCAGATCGTTCGAGGAAAAGGCAGAACCAAATTTTTAATGAACCGTTATTGTATGGTATCCAAGGAGAACTAACATCAAACATTCTGTCCCAAAATCCAAGCAATTCATTACCCATGTGCTGCCAAATCTGGACGAGTGTCGTTTCAAGCACTACATGAAGGTAAACTGGGAAAGCTTCAACGTTATTTTGAGCTTAATAGAAAATGATGAAGTTTTTAATGGTTTGCGCAGCAATCAACAGATCCCAACTAACGAACAACTTATGATGGTTCTATATCATCTTGGGTCCTATGGCGAAGGATCCTCCATTGTAAAAACTGCAGCATTGTTAGGGATTGGTGATGGTGGCACCATTCAATTAATTACTCGAAGGGTACATATTTAAGTCTGTTTTGACATATATTTTAACATTTAACAAGCGGAAATGATGCTGACGCTGGTCAAATAACCTCGTCAAATGACGGCATCGAATAAACGCATTAATTTTTATTGTATTAAACCTATTATTTAGTATACATTAATCATTGTTCAAGACTATTGCATAAGCTTATATTAAATTTGAATCTCCATCATTTGTATTTCCTTGTTCATTTCCATTTGCTTTAGTTCCTGATGATGCTCAACTTCCATTGCCTTAAGTTGAGATTTTGCCATTAGTTCCTTATCAAATTTTTTCTTTTTCCCATTCTAGTTTCTTCTTCTCTAGTTCCAATAACTGGTCATCCACTTTACATTTCTGACGCTGCATGCAAAGTACCATATTAAGAAGGGAACCAAAATGGGCCCGTTCCGATGATGCTCTTAAAGGCTCCAACTCATCGATATCTTCAGTATTCTGCTGAAGCTCTACGAAGTCTTCATAGCCCTCCAAAATATCGCAGTTTTCGGAGTCAATATCTCTTTGTGGATGAATATTTTTTCTTTGTCCGTAAATTTGCTCCACTAAATCAAAGTTTGGGCATAAATTTACAATATAATCTAGAATTTGTAAATGAAACAGCAAAATCTTTGTATAAATTGTGATTTTTTCCATGCCTGCAACAGTACGGTCTTCGCCTTCGGATATCAGACCGGCGCCTGTATTGTTTCGCCATTCCAGTGCACTTATATACTGTGTCCTCAAGGTTCGTATTTTATTCTTCAGTGCGATGTGCTTAATGTCTTTAAATGTTTCAGACCTAGCAATCACACGGGAATAAAATTTTTTTGCGATTGCTGTCTGCAAGAATATTACATTAATAATGATCATATATTAAGGACAAATTAAATTTACTTAAGATAACCTCCAGCAAATCAGGCGAATTTTTAATGAGCTCCAACACCAGTTCCAAAAATTCTTTTGTTTTCGGCTGCGATCACTTCATAATATTGGTGTGTTTTCACTTTAAAATACTTTCGGTTGCACCCTGAAATATGTTAAACAATCATAAACTTATGATTTGAAGTAATTTAGTGGCCAACACATAAGACGTACCTGTTCCTCCATACTTAAGTCATAAAATATACAAGCCGTGCAATTGCTTCTCACAATTAGTAAGACTGAAAAATTAAAATCAGAATCAGAATCAAAATCACTTGCAGGAACACCACTCATAAAGATGAACTAATTAAATTCCTTTTCATAAACAAATTCGATATTCGCCTACTAACCGAATCCTGGTTAACCAACTCGATTTCAATCGATAAAATATTAATTATCACTGTTATGGAAAGGATAGAACAGAGAAAAGAGAATATTAGGAAAAATATTCGCCATACCTTGCTACCTCTTCCCAATACCAAAATATCACTAGCACCGCTGGGATTCAGACTGCAGTGTATTGTTGCTATTTCCCTGGGGGACGCTCGGACCCAAAGAGAAAGCAACTATTTATGACAGACATACGGAAGCTGTCAAGCATAGATAGAAATTTAGTATTGGGAGGTGACTTTAACTGTCGCCATCGACTATGGGGTTATAGTAGAGCAAACTCTTATGGCAATATTCTGCACGATCTCCTAACCTCATCTAACATTAATATATCTTATTCTGCAGACCACACCCATCTATCTGCTAGTAGTAGAAGCCAGGAGTCCACTCTTGAACACAACTGCTATCGAACACTAAGTAGTGTTATGAACAACCTTGGATTTGACCACCTACCGATACAAACCATACTTGATACTTGTCCTGAAATTGTCAATTCGTGTCGCTACGATATAAAAAAAGCAAACTGGGCTAAGTTGTGCAAGAATTTTTAACACATTACTCCCAAGCAATAACTTAATTAGCTTATTATTATTATATATTAAGCTTCTTCCTAATGCTAAAGTAAACATAGTTACTTAAAATACTAGCATTAGTCACAAAAATACAATATTATATATTAACACAGACGTTGTTGGACCTAACTTAAAAATTAACATTTTATCAAACGAATACAAATTTCTAAATATATATAGTTATTGAAACCGTTACATATAAACTATTATTTAAGAAATTTAATATTTTTTATTTTATTTTTATACCCTTGCAAAGGGTATTATCATTTTGCCCAGAAGTTTGCAACGCATAGAAATATTCATTTCCGACCCCATAAACTATATATATTCTTGATCAGGGGGAAGCTCAGTTCATTGAGCTTTGTCCGTCCGTCTGTCTGTCTGTCTGTCTGTCTGTCCGTCTGTTTCTACTGTAAATTTTGCACAGAGTCTTCTTTTTACTGCACGCTGCTAATATGTCGGAACCGACCGGATCGGATCACTATATCTTATAGCTGCCATAGGAACCATCGGTCGAAAAATGGGTTTTAGTGAGAAAAACTTTTTTGTTTTCAATGTTAACGTGATTAAACTCGGTCATTAATAATATTATATGCTTTCAAACAGATTTGAAAATTTTGGTCAAAATCGGATCACTATAACTTATAGCTGCCATAGGAACCATAGGTCGAAAAATGGGTTTTCGTGAGAAAAACTTTTTTGTTTCCAATGTTAACGTGATTAAAATCGGTCATTAATAATATTATATACTTTCAAACAGATTTGAAAATTTTGGTCAAAATCGGATGACTATATCTTATAGCAGCCATAGGAACCATAGGTCGAAAAATGGGTTTTAGTGAGAAAAACTTTTTTGTTTTCAATGTTAACGTGACTAAAATCGGTCATTAATAATATTATATACTTTCAAACAGATTTGAAAATTTTGGTCAAAATCGGATGACTATATCTTATAGCTGCCGTAGGAACCATAGGTCGAAAAATGGGTTTTAGTGAGAAAAACTTTTTTGTTTTCAATGTTAACGTGATTAAACTCAGTCATTAATAATATTATATGCTTTCCAACAGATATGCAAATTTTGGTCAAAATCGGATGACTATATCTTATAGCTGCCATAGGACCGATCGGTCGGAAAATGGGTCTTAGTGAGAAAAACTTTTTTGTTTTCACTGTTAGCGTCCTGAAGCTCGACTATTATTAATATTATATGCTTTCAAAGAGATTTGCAAATTTTGGTTAAAATCGGATGATTATATCTTATAGCTGCCATAGGACCGATCGGTCGGAAAATGGGTCTTAGTGAAAAAAAACTTTTTTGATTTTAAGTAAATCGTTCTTAAGGTCGCTGATTATTAATATTAAACGCTTTCAAACTAATTTGAAAAAGTTGATCGACATCGGGTGACTATATCTTATGGTTGCCATAAGACCGATCGGTCGAACATGAGTCTTGGTAAAAAATTTTTTTGTTTAGTTTTGTTAGCGTCCTTAAACTCGCTGATGACTTATTTTATATGCTTTCAAATAGATTCGCAAAATTGGGCCGAAATCGGATGACTATATCTTAAGGCTGCCATAGGGCCGATCGGTCGGAAATTGAGTCTTAGTGAGAAAAACTTTTTTCAGACGTTTATCTGTCAGAAAATAGGTTTTAGCTACAAAATTTTTTGATTTTTATGTAAGCGTTCTTAAACTGTGACATTTGCATTTGCAAGGGTATAAAAACTTCGGCACACACGAAGTTAGCTTGGCCTTCTCGTTTTTTATTAAATGTGATAGGTCTATATTAGGTTTGTTTTTAATGGGTTGTTAAAGTTTGTTTAAAAAGCGGTACTCTCCTAATTGTTTTTATATTGTGCGGCATCATATTCCAGAGTCGAACGGCGCATGCAAAGAAGTGGTTATCACAACAAGAGAGCCTATTCCGGACTGTAATTAGGTTATTTGTTCTTCTAAAGCCCGCAAAGCTTAACAATTCGTAGAGATAAGTTGGTTCCCTGGTTGTTATTATTTTGTGAATTGCTATTAATGTTCTTAATTTTATCCAGGAATCTAAGTCTAATTCAAAGATTTGTGCTGCATATGCCGAGATATGGTCAGTAGGCTTCTTGTTAAATACAAATCTGGCAATATTATTAAAAGCCACGATAAGTTTTTGCTGCTTACAGCAACACACTTTCCAAAAACTTCAATCCCATAAAACAACGCTGGATGTAGAAATGCTTTTGCAATTGTGAGCTTTGTCTTTATTGGCATGAAACTACTAACAAATCGGAATTGGCGGAGCTGACTGTAAGTTTTACCGACTGCACAATTAATGTGATCGTTCCATGAGAGTTTGTAATTAAAAATAATTCCTAGGTTCTTAGCACGATCTACATATTCAATTAGGGAATTATTTAGTTGAAGTTTTGGCAAGTTGCTAGTGTTAAACTTATTTTTAACGAGAAGGCCAAGCTAACTTCGTCTGTGCCGAAGTTTTTATACCCTTGCAAATGCTGTTTTTGAAATGACAGAGACTAAGAACGCTTACATAAAAATCATAAGCTTTTGTTACTAAGACCCATTTTCCGACAGATAAACTTTTGATTTCGACCAAATTTCGGGAATCTTTTTGAAAACATATCAAATTAACAATCGCCGAGTTTAAGAACGATAAAATTAAAAACAAAAAAGTTTTCCTCAGTAAGACTCATTTTCCGACCGATCGGTCCTATGGTAGCCTTAAGATATAGTCATCCGATCTCGACCAAATTTGTCAAATTAGTTTGAAAGCGTTTAATAATAATAACCACCGACCGATTTATTTGAAAACAAAAAAAAAATTCACTAAGACCCATTTTCCGACAGATCGGTCCTATGGCAGCTATAAGATATAGTCATCCGATTTTGACCAAATTTCGCAAATCTGTTTGAAAGCACATAATATTAATAATGGTTGAGATTGAGGATGCTAACATTGAAAACAAAAAAGTTTTTCTCACTAAGACCCATTTTCCCACCGATGGTTCCTATGACAGCTATAAGATATAGTCATCCGATCTCGACCAAAGTTTGCAAATCTGTTTAAAAGCATATAATCTTAATTATCGCCGAGCTTAAGGTCGCTAACAGTGAAAACAAAAAAGTTTTTTTCACTAAGAATCATTTTCTGACCGATGGTTCCTATGACAGCTATAAGATATAGTCATCCGATCTTGACCAAAGTTTGCAAATCTGTTTGAAAGCATATAGTATTAATAATAGTTGAGTTAAACGCCGTTAACATTGAAAACAAAAAAGTTTTTCTCCCTAAGACCCATTTTTTGACCGATGGTTCCTATGGCAGCTATAAGATATCATCCGATGTCATCCGATCCGGTCGGTTCCGACATATTAGCAGCGTGCAATAGAAAGAAGACGCTGTGCAAAATTTCAGTTCGATAGCTTTAAAACTGAGAGACTAGTTTGCGTAGAAACGGACGGACAGACAGACGGACAGACAGACGGACAGACAGACGGACAGACAGACGGACGGACAAAGCTCAATCGACTGAGCTCGTCGCCCTGATCAAGAATATATATAGTTTATGGGGTCGGAAATTAATATTTCTATGCGTTGCAAACTTCTGGGCAAAATTATAATACCCTTTGCAAGGGTATAAAAATGACAGTACACTTGGACTTAGACGGGTTGATGTGAAGTCCATTTTTCCTAGCCCATTCACCAACTAATTCTAGTTCACTATTGAAAACAGTTATACACTCAGGTACATCACTAACCGGACGACTCATATAGATTTGTTGATCGTCAGCATACATTTGGACATTACATTTGGACAATACATTTGGTAGGTCATTTACATAGATTGCAAATAATAATGGCCCAAGGACTGAGCCTTGGGGAACCCCACGATTAGTTTCTAAGAATGTCGATGTCTGCGAAGACGTTACGACTGCCTGACTTCGGCCGGTTATGTATGTTTTCATTAATTTCTTAGCAATTTTGGAAAAATTGTAAAGCATTTCTAGTTTTCTGCATAAAATTACGTGATCTACAGTATCAAATGCCTTGCTACAGTCCAGAAGGGTTAGGAAGGTAGCATGGCTTTTGTCTTCAGCCACTTTCAGAATTGCCGTAGTACAGCTACGCGACTTACGGAAACCATGCTGTTTATCATTCAGTATTTTGTTGTCTGACTTGGGTGTAAATCAATTGCTCGAATGATGTTGAGATGAAAGGTAGGATGGAAATTGGCCTATACCCGTTACCTGCTTTGGGAATGTGCAAGATTTTAGCAACTTTCCACCTGCTTAAAAACGTCAAGGTCGTAATTGCAGTATTAAAAATGTGAGTTAAGTATTTAAGAAGTTTTGGGAGCAAAATTTGTAAGAATTTTGGATCAATGTTATCGAGGTCAGTAGCATTTGATTTTATTTTTAAGATAGACTCTAAAACATCACACGGACTTACACAAGAAAAACTAAAACATTTATTACAATTATTATAAGGTACAGAATTCAGGTACGAGTTTGATAGCACTTCAGGTACTAGAGGATGTGATTGCACGAAGGTCTGATTAAGTTCATTAACATCAAGATTTTCTAGCTTTTCAGGTCGTTGTTTTCCCACCCCAAAATTGCGTAGGTCTTTCCAGAATTTACTTGATGATATTGGGTTGTTGAATTTTTCAAAAAAGAATGCCCGTTTAGACAACTTGCATAGTCGGCTGACATTCGCTTTATATTCTTTGAATGACTGGTGGAATTCTGGAGTCCTTTATATTTTCCATCTTTTGAGCGGCTCATCACGTAGCAGAATAGGCCTTTTTATATTTCCGTTCGTGCAATTACAGTTAATAACTCTGACGGAGTTGATCAGTTGATTAGTGACTTTAACGAGATCATCCACATTGCGAAAAGGGACAGCATCCCTAAGCAAGCAATTAAATTCACAGAGAAGCCACTTCCTAGAAATATTCAAACCCTAATTAAACGAAGAAACCAACACCGTCGCAACTGGCAGAGACACAGAGACAGGGCGGATTTAGTTTTCTTTAAATGGTTTAACCAGGTCATCTCAAATAAGATTTTCCAATTCAAAAATGAGTTTTGGAACAATCTCTTATCCTCATTAGACAAAAATTCTTCCCCCTTTTGGAAACTATCAAAAGTCATAAAGAAGAAGCAACTTGATATGCCAACTTTAAGCGACAATGCCGTGCGCTATTCTACCCCTGAGCAAAAGGCGGAACAATCATATGTTAACTAACAGTCTTAGCGATGCAGCCACTGTAGCCGAGGTCGACAACTATATAACTTCACTTTGTTTAATCTCTCCCAGCCCAGAGGAGGCATATTTTGTAAGACCTCTGGAAATAACTAACATTATAAAAAATCTAAAAACTAAGAAATCTCCCGGTCTGGATGGCATCGAAAACATAATTTTAAAAGATCTTCCTCGCAAGGGAGTTAAATTTCTCACTAGAGTAATAAATTAATGTTTGCGCCTCTGCTATTTTCCCTAAGACTTGGAAACTTGCAAAAGTTATCCCAATAAGGAATGCTAGCAAACCTTCTGAGCTTCCTTCTTCTTATCGCCCTGTAAGTCTGCTTTCCTTAAAAAAGGAATTAAAAATAACCTAACGATTTTTGTTGAAGATAATGATATCCTTCCCTCGCAACAATTCGGGTTTCCGAAGGGAACATAGCACAATACAGAGTGCCTCGTTAGAGTTAAGAAAATTGTTAAATCCAATTTCTTAAGATCGTTGTCCACTGGAATGGTGCTTTTAGATATAAAAGCTGCGTTCTACTCGGTATGGCATGATGGACTTCTTTTTAAAATGAATCAAATGAACTTCCCCACTGAATTGTCAAAAATAATTCAAAGCTTTCTCCAAAACAGATCATTTGCAGTTCATATTGGGAAGATTAACTCCCAACCTTATAATATAAATGCAGACTGCCCCCAAGGTTCCTGTCTTTCACCCATTCTTTACAATATATTTACCTCGGACTTTCCAAATCCAAATATTTTTGCGGATGACACCGCGATGCTTTGCTCAGGAACATTATCTGCTGACATAACTGCTAGCCTTCAGGACGCATTTCATGACCTTGTCTGCTACTTTACAAAGTGGAAAATATAAGTAAACTCCGAAAAAAACCCAGCAGGCCATATTCTTTACCAAAAAACGTAAAAGCATATTCCTTCCTGAAAGTCATATAAATCTTAACCAAGTAGACATAGAATGGGAAAAAAGTGTGAAATATTTAGGAACCTTCAAAGACCACATTAATTACTCCTTGAAAAAAGTAAACATCTTAATCCGAACTCTTTACTCTTTACCCATTTATTAATAGGAACTCACGCCTAAGCATTAAAAACAAAATGTACCTGCTTAGATCGATTTTTGAAGCGGTTATATTTTATGGTGCCCCAGTTTGGGCTGATATTGCATAAAGTCACAAAATCCTTAAAATGATAAATAACCTGCCCTGGCACCACTCCACCATTGACCTACATCAGAAATCAAATATTGAGTTAGTTCCGGAAAGACTGGCTCGACTACAACTCAATTTTAGAAATTGATGCACATATTCAACATATCCTCATATTGTTAACATAGCTTAAGTCCTAGAAATAAGATAAAAAAAAAACAAAACAAAAAAACTCAGGGGTTTTTGAAAACAATTTCTCCCCACGTATATGATTACAAACATAAGAAGCATAAGAAACATAAGTATAAGAAGTATATGTCCATTATTAGGTAGCAATGGTTGAAATGGGTGAGAATCCCATTTCATCACTTAGGCCAATGAAGGCCCGTTGTGTTACCATATAACCCTTTCTACGCTGCGATCGTAGAGGGAGGGTCTTTCCCGTTAAACCATTTAGAAAATATCACAAATTTGAGTAGAGAGGCTAGATCTATTTCAGAGATGTCTGACAGATCGTTTAGAAAGGGACGACCCAAAACTGTGAGTCGCCTTCTGCTAAGAGCTGAGCAATGACAGAAGAGGTGTTGTACACTCTCCTCCTCGTCCACTGAATTGCAGCTTCTACAGAAGTCATTGTGTCTGATGCCGAGCCTAGCGGCGTGTCTACCTATTAGGCAATGTCCAGTAAGGGCCCCTACTAGTAGGGAAATATGCAGTCTTTCTAGACGGAGTAACGCCCTAGATTTTTTAATACTAAGAGTAGGCCATGTAAGCCTAGATACTTCACATGTGTGTATTGTTTGCCATCGATTCATGGTTATTCAATGAGTAGTTTCCTTTGTTTGTAGCTTAAAGGTCGCAAGAGTACACTCTGAACAAATTCTTCATCCCACAATATTTACGGAATTTTATTCATTATATTTCAATTATTAGGAAGGTATAGGGTTAATTTAATTTTATTAAGCAATTTTAAGTTAATTTACATTTAAGTATTTTTCGTTATTATAGTTTCTTCCATAGTTTAGTTATGTATTAAGTTTATTAAGTTTATTTTAAAACTTTAACGGTTGGCTTTAGTGAAGACGCAAACCCTTGACTTACGAAGAGACATGTCATAAGAAATAGTGGGCGTTTATGTCATTTTGACAAGTGTTACGTCGTTCGTAAGAAATTTTCGTCGCCATATTTCCAATACGAGCTTACTTTTTAAATCCGGTTCCTATCATGGTTCTTTTTCTTTCGAGCAGCCGACGAGAGGTGTTGAGTGTGTGGTCCAAAAATTTTATAATTGGCAAATCCAATTGGTTAACTCTCCTCGAGTAATCAGTACTAATCTGGTGGCATCCATTGACTTTTTATAGCCAAAATTAATAAATGATCCCTCCAACACCCATAGCTAAATAGTTTTGGGAATATTTCGACGTAAGTCCATTTTCTAATTGGAAAAATATGTTCACCCCAGATTTCCCCCCCCACACTCAATAGTTGGTTGCGTCGAATCCCATTGGATTTTGCTTAATAGCAACCTCCGCTGGAGAAAAAGCATTGTATGCTTGCATACATAAAAAGGTAATTATTGAGAGCGAAAAAGCTGCGATCAGTAGGCTAACGAAACCCCGCCACCTTTCTTTTATCCAAAGGGCAGCCGCAGTAGCATTGCGAATCAGAGAGCAGGCAGAGGGTTAAGCTCGATCCCACGACAGCGAAGGCAGCGAGAGCAAAACACGAAACAAAGGTGACAATCCAGTCCACATCTATCCAACATCGATTCGAGTCGCCTCGCTGCAGTCAAAGAAGAGAAAAGTTCATTGTGGCAAAATATCCGTCACAAGTGCTCATCCAATCTTCTTCTCCTGCTTCTCACCACTGTCTCTATGCTACCCAAAATTCCTTGTGTGAAAAAATCCAACCTAAGCTCTGGAAAAGTGCAGTGAAAAGTCCACAGCTGTGGAAAGCCCTACCTATAAAGGCAGATAGTGAATTCGACCCTGTCAAGAGGCAAATCCCTCTCCCAAAAGTCAAATCTCTCAGTCCAAGCGTGTAAAGCAAAAAACCACAGTGAAAAGCCAAATGAAATGAAGTGAAGCCTTCCGTTCAAGACGGCAAAAAAAAATCGAGAGGAAAATATCCAGCAGATTTAAATAGTGTTAATATTTTTTTTAGTTTTATATGTATATTGGCATGAATAAGTTTTTTTTATATATATTTTTTTTTGTGCAAAGAAAAAGTAAAAGCCAAAACATGCATGGATAAGTGTATATGTGTGTGAGAAATACCAAAAAAACAAAGTCAAACCTACAAAACACTCAGCAACAAGAACAACTAATTAAAATTTGGATAAATGAAGTGATACAGCAAAACAAAAAGTAAAAACCAACGTCCAAAATGAAATTCTTTTTAAAAAGGTAACAACGACACATCTACAAAGAACAGCGAAGGCCTTCGGCGGAATCTGCAGATGGGTGAGCGCAACCAGTTGGTTTATTTTATATACTTTTTTTTGATTTCCACCATGTTTCACAAATTTGTTAAACAGTGTAGTGTGCATTTGCTCTGAAAATCAAGACAAAACTCCCGTTAAAGCTTATGTCTGATCCATCTGATCTGTATAAGAGCGTCTTCGGTGTATGGAGTAAAATTATTTTGCAAAAGTTTTAAGCGAGCCTCACTTGCATTGACAAATAACGTTTAATTTTCGATTCTCCTTTCGTAGCAAATACTTCTATTTGCCTATGCTGTTTGATATAAAGCACAGACAAACTTGTAAACTCGCATGCGATTTTTGAATTCGCCTCGGTTATGAAAACGTAATGTTGTAAACAAAGATTATTTTATTTCGACCTTTGAAGTCGACTACACGCAGTATCACATATTAATATTTTTCCAATGCATACTTATATACATGAAATTTTAACATCTGTTTGGTTTTACTTCTGATGCACACATTAGTTAGGCCTATAATGAACATTTAGTTCACAGAATCTTTGGTATCTTTCTGCCAGAGCTAAAATTAAAACTTTTATATTAAATGAAGAACTAATTAATTTCTTTTATATATAATTAAGCATTTATTATCCTTTATCATGCCAATATTTTCTCATTAACTTTATATAACCTAATATTATTGTTTGTAAGCACAAATATTTTTCGATTACGTTTAGGCAAAATTTATGTGAAGAAGAATGAAATTTACTTTGAATACCCTTTTTATAATTAAATTTTTAGTATGAGTCATAGTCAAGTTAATAAATATTGAATTAATTATGGATCAGTAAATTAAAAGTTTTCCTCTTTAGTAAAAATGGGGTAAATATGGTGTCGTAACGAAATATGGGATTTTCCAGTAAAACCTTATTCGCCAACGGAAAATCAAGGTAGGGTGGGTGTAGAGGCAGAACTACAATGTCAACTTAGTAGTTCCACATAGGGTATACTTTAAAATCTTTCTTTTTCTACTTCTTTCTATCTATGCTTTGCGTTGTAGGTTTTTGGTTATGTTTACATGATTTTAAAGGCCGTGGAGACTCTTTTTATTTTAAATATGTGTGTGGGTGTGCTGGTGAAGTGCGTCAAAAGAACCCCCCCCAAGACTGTTTCTGCTAGTCGATCACCAGAGTCCCCAATGGACACGCTCATCAACACGATCCAGCCCGCACTCGTCCTTCCTTTCTATGAGCTAGGATGTGTCTTCCATAAGGTGTGTCATAGTCACCGGACACATTTGCGACAGAGGAAGATCATCTACCATAGGAAAGGTGGACCCCCTTGCACTGAACTAAATCATTCGAGGTGTAGTCGTCGCATACATCTGTGTGTGTGAGTGAAGAGGATAGTTCGAATGCTTATGCTTGCAGCAAGAGGCTTTGTTCGCTAACACTCTGCTGTCAGTGACCAAAGGAATGGAAAGCGAACTTTAAGTGGCCATGCGCTTTGATACCAGGGAGAATAGTAGTTGTGAAAATGGTTCATGTAAATGAACATCCCGGTGCTTTTAGCTAAGCAATTTAAAGCATCAATAGAAGCTGGTCACCTACAGGCTTACATACCCTTTCCATCGTTACATATTTATTTGGCGCCCAACATGGGGGCTGTGTGGATTAATTATTTTTAGTTTTGAAGCTCAGTCCCGAAAATCTTTTCGGTTAAATTTTGTTCTTTTTTTTCTTTTCTATGGTTTTAATAGTGTAGGAGGTGAAGAAATCAGTTGGACTACGCGACTGCTTGGAAATTGCAATATTTGGTGTTACTCGAATATTAGACCACAGTGAGCGTAGCTTAATCTGTTATTTAGTCATCTGGATAGATAGCCACATTGTGTACCTTTGGTTAAAAATAATATACAACACATTGTGAGAGGTACTGAACTTTAGGCTGGGATGACACATTCAATTTTTACGAACAATTATTGTCACAATTTTTTGTTAATAGGCAAACGTCGTTGGTGTGAGCGGGACAAAGTATTTTTGAATTCGCCGCACAATATTGTTGATGAGTGACAGAGGCATTGCTTCTGTCGGCAGCGCAGTAGGCAAAATTGATTCAGCTGGATTCAATATTTGTAACAACTCGGTTGACAATGGATTTGGTAAATCTAGGAGAGTGCACTTTGCAATTAAATTTTTTTATTATTTCATTGCTCAAAATGAAATCGCGTACGAAGAAAAAAAAGAAGTTTTCTTCATTGTGGTTGTTGCAAAGAGAAGCAGAAGGCAAGTTTAACTAAAATATCCAAGACATTTTGCATATGGTTGATAAAAAAATTATTTGCCAGGTTTCAGCCACAAACTCCTTAAAGAAATCCACGATGAAGATTATAACTTGTACGTGCGCACGCTCAGAATGAGTCCGGATCAGTTTGGGAAGCTTTTGACAAAAGCTTAACCCTTTATTGAAAAGCAGAACACCTTTATGCGAAACTGCATAGGACCTGCAGAGCGACTGCAGGTAACCCTCCGCTACCTTGCCACAGGTATGGATCTTATTATATGTACACAAAATTTGTATATGCCATGATGTCTGTCTTATAGCCTATTTCCACCAAAGAAATGAAGCTTCATTTCTTGAAATGACAAGAAATGAAGAAAATGATATCATTTCTTCCATACAAATTGTTGTAGCATTTTGCCCTTCATTTCTTTCATTTCTCAAAAATGATGACATTCCCCACGAAGGAATTTGGTATTTTTTTTAAAAGTACTCGTTAGTCTCTGTCACTACTCGTTACTCTCTGGAAATAGAAAGTGTCATCACCAATAAACTGTTGATATGAATTTAAAAAGTAGGCGCAATTTTGTTTAAAATATAAAATAGTCAAAAAAAGTTGTCTATTTAGCTTTCTGCTGATAATTCAGGGCGTTAACAATGCGTTCGCACAGGGTAATTGCTTTCCTGCCGGCTATGTCTTTTTTTGGGTAAAATTTGCAAAAACTTCCAGTGAGTTTGAAAGTGGCGCCTGTTGTTTAAATCAAACCATTCAGCTGTTTTTGTCAACGTGGCATTGCGAATATGTCAATGGAAACAGCATCATTTTTAGAAATGAAAATGATAAGAAATGAAGCCAGTAGAAATAGGCTATTACTCATTTTAGGCGAATCTCAATACAGTTTGCAATTGCTCTTTAGAATCCAGCAGTCAACGATCTCTAAAATTTTGAAGGAGACAATTCCAGCACTCTATAAAGTTTTGAGGGACGAATACCTGGCATTTCCACGCAGTGCACAAGACTGGGAGAGGATAGCAAAAGATTTTTTCACGATGTGGGGATTTCCAAATTGTATTGGCGCAGTCGACGGTAAATAAAAAATAAAACTGTTTAAATAAAATATATATTATATCCAACTAATTTTAGGCAAACATTGCAAAATTCGGGCAATGACGAAAGCCGGATCCACATATTTTAACTACAAAGGAGACCACTCGATTATCCTGATGGCTATAACAGATGCACATCATCGGTTTGTCTACGTAGATGTTGGTGTTAACGGGCGAGTCGGAGATGCAGGAGTTTGGCTTCATTCCGATCTCAAGTACGCTATAGAAGACAATAGAGTGAACATACCGGCACCTTGTAGGCTTCCACAATCTCAACGAATTTCGCCATACACGTTCATAGCCGACGACGCTTTTGCATTAACCAGTTACATGGTAAAGCCGTACTCCCACAGCAACTTATCTGAGGCGGAGCATAATTTCAATAACATGCTCTCTAAGAACCGTCGGGTTGTCGAAAGCGCGTTCGGCATTTTGGCAAATCGTTTTCAAGTGCTGTTTTCTCCAATTTTTCGCACACCAACAGAAGCGTCTAAAATAGTTTTGGCCTGTGTATCGATACACAACTTTCTGAGAACGGATGCCATTGAAAATCGCCAGGAATTTGGATACCCCGACGACCTAGATCGCATTTTAGATCTTAGTCACAGCAATGTTCAGGTCGATGCAAGGCATTTACGACCGACAGTAAGTGGCGAATGCGTGCGAAAAAGGTTGGAGGAATATTTTTCTGAGCAAATGAATTAATATTCTTATAATAAAATAAACATTTTAGTATAATATCTTAAGCTATATTTATTGGTAAATCATTTACGCAAGAATTGTTCTTTTTGATACTTGGTTAAAACTGAGTCAATGGACTCTTTTGCCTGCAAGTACAGATCACCATCCAAATTTTCAAGGCAGCGACAGACATACATGCTGTAGTGGTAGTATTCCGATTCTTTATTTTTTCCGTCGGTTAATCGGGTTGTGATTGCAGTCGTCAAATTATTCGCTTGCTCCACCATATTAGAAATGATTTCATTTTCTGAAACATTCTGTTGACGCTTCTTTT